>JBCEZY010000049.1:2967580-3004939 GCA_039654445.1 Cataglyphis savignyi
GAGAGAGAGAGAGAGAGAGAGAGAGAGAGAGAGAGAGAGAGAGAGAGAGAGAGAGAGAGAGAGAGAGAGAGAGATATGTATATATGTAATACGGATACACGTTCTCATACATACACACATACACACTTATCGTGCATAGCAACAGCTGATCGAGCGCGGTAGCGGGGTGATTTGGAACAATCGTTCTTTAAAGGATTGTATTCTTGAATGATTTCTAATATCATTTTTTCTTTACGAAAATTTCTTCTGAAGCTTAGTTTGTAAGTTATAAATGGAAATAGTGATTGAATTACGGGACGGATACGCTGTAGCGCTCGATCAGTTATAGCGAGCGCCTCGTGTAAGCGCTTGCATCGGACAGTGAGTTGCGCCGCCCCTGCCTACCATATGTATCCATTCCGTAATTCGCTCACTATTTTCTTTTATAATTAAAAAACTAAGCTTCAAATCAAATTTTCGTAAAGGAAAAATCGTTTTAGAATTCATTCAGAAATACGACCCTTTAAGGACACTATACTTGTTTTGATATACTCTGTATAGTGATATTAATTGAATGGTATCAAATATATTCCTTTTCTGGATATCTATAAAGTTATTAGACACTATTTCTTTACAATTTGAAATGAAAAGCATTAAAGCGCGTCTAGCTTCATTCCAATTAAATTTTTATTATTTATTCTATCCGTTGTATGGAATCACAAGCGATTGAAAGAATGGCCGATTAATTCCATCTTTATGGGAGAATGATCGGCGCTATCCTACAAGTCGTTAAGAACTTCCCAATGAGGGGAGAAGAAATAGAAAAAGGATAATTTGTAATAAAAAGATCAATTGTCGAATCCTGCAAATATTAGTCGCAAATCGAGTAATAAATCCATCATTAAGAATATTAAAATTTCGATCCATACACACATCTAAAATCAACTTGCCATCATGACATGTGAGCTTTCCCATGCATTATTATGAGTCATCAAAATTATCTCCTTAGGAATTTCTATTGAAATTGAGAAAGAAAAAGCTGCCATTTATGAAAAGAGAGATATATTTGAGGGGATCCATATACTGACAATATTTAAAAAAAATTGTAATTAATCGTAATCTTACTCTCACAAACTTTTAATTTACTATTCGCATTATAGAGTTAAGAATCTGGTATTTAATGATGTTTTTTATCAAAATTGCTATTCCATCACTTCGACGATTGTTCCTGTCGGATCTGACAATATCTAAGATTCTAAAGAGTTTTCTGAAAACAAATTTCAATCACGTCTTAAATAAAATCATGACATCCCATTATTTTTCGATTTCAGCTCCAGTGTAAAATATTAATACGTATAACTATTACGCAAAATGTGATATAAAGGATATATCCTAATTTAACAAGTCAATGGATTTAGATTAAAAATTCAAAAAGTTCGAAAAGTTGGATTGAAGAGATGCTTGCTGCTTTTGGGCAAGGTTTCCAAAAGGTCATAAACAGACGTAAAATAATACTATAATGTAAATATATTGAAAGTTTAAACCTAAAACCAAAACGTTCAATAAACAAGATATACAAAGAAAATATTCTGCGCTACAATAACCGCGCTAGACTCTTATTTGGCCAATTTTTAACTATATATTAAAGTTCAAGAAATTTAGAAAAATCTAAAGATGATAAATTAGAGATGGAAGGAAAATTTGTATATGTAAGCATTTTTCCTCCTGTTTTAAATGTTGCAATAGCCGCAAAATTGTCTTTAACAGGAGTAGAAGAAAGATTAAATAGATTATTAGATTGCAATTTATATGAAGCAAAAAAATTTGATAAGTTGCGTGACGGAATCTTCAATTGTGTATTTTTATTCTCTATTGCATCAAAAGATTGGCCAACAATAGATGAACCATGAATAATAATTTTCCAATGCAATATTGTAATTAATGTTTTGTAAGGTCATTAATTTTGTTGTTTTCTTTTTCACAATAATTTCGAAACATTCCCTCGACAAAGAACGGAGATTGTCTTTATAGTTAATGCAACACAGAGCATTCAAATATAAGTTCGCTTCATTATGCTTGTCCAAATCACATGTTAAGCACTTGGTAGAGTTTGTACAAAACTTTATTGAGTAATTTAATCGTCCATAATTAAACATTGTTTAATATTTGAAACTATTATTATGCCCTTGCAAGTTGAGATCCGTTGTGTAGAGAGATCTGATGTAGAGAGATGTAAGAATATCGATATGAAGCGATATGTAAGTGGAGAATCATCTTCAAATTCGTCATCACAGTTTGTTGATAAACAATGGTGGACATCTTGAGAGAAGAGCCTCCATCTTAATCTGGACGGATGTGATTCCGTGCGGACATTTATTATTTATGTTTACTGCAATTTATTGTTCTGTTTCGTGTAGTTCTCAGTTATTATTATAGTTTCCTTTATTCTTTAAAAGAGTATTTTTTTACGGTGCGGTACATGAGTGCCGATAATGTCATGCGTATTTCAATATATATCGAATAAGATCTGCGGGTAAAACCGCGCAATAATATCAATGGCACCATATTAAGAAATATTTTCCAGCGAAAAATATGACGAGTATTGAAGTATGAATCTCCACGTATTTGATTTCACCAACAACATGTCTTTTGACTTTTATGCGGTAGATGTCTTTTTTATCGAAGATTAAATTGGCGTTATTATTTTTAGTTTTCTTTCCAAAGTTCATTGTTAAAACGTCAGAAGGTATATTTTTTATGATAACTTTGCTGATACAAAAAAAATCAAGGATTATAAATTAAATACTTGGATTTATGAATTAGCAACAGCATTGTTTGTGTCACTTTTATTGCTAAATATAATCGACTATTTCTTTTTACTGATGTTTAATCAAAGAAAAATTAATACCCATGCTGGACAGTGACCTTGTCACTCCAATATCAGGCCGCTTTGATGAGAGATTTATAAATTTCTTTTCATGTTATGATAGCTTTGTAAGGCTCAGGATCAGATTTAACATATTTCAGTGCCTTATTAAAATTCTCTAAAGACATGGAAGCAGAAATCGGTATGTTCATAGTGGACATTAATTTCTTGTTAATCTATGCTATTGGTTGATAAACAACTTTAGCAATTTTTTTCAACACAAAGTTGGATTTATTACTAATAGTAGATTTTTTCTTAACGCCGGTCATTTTAGAATTTTTCAGATTCAGACCCTTCTTCTTAAAAAATAGACCTGACTTTAATAATGAATTATTTGGAGCTGTTGATTTTTCCTCCATATATTCCTTGTCCGATTCGCATTCGTCACAAAGATTCATCATTTACCATGTAGCGAAAGAGGGTTGATTTATGCTCGATTTGAGTGATTACTACCACTAGCGATTAAAATTATGACTAAAACAAATCCATAAAAGGCTAAGCTAAATAACACATGCGTAAACGCAATTATGCAACGAATAACAAATAACGACGAATAACTTTTCTATTTTCTTTTTAATACTCTGATAAAAAAATCACACATCAAACAAGCTTCCAAAAGTAAATACAAAACAGATAATGCGCCACATAGAGGTAAACAAACTAAAAGAATTATTAAATACTATTTTTTGTAATATTTTTGAAATATTGTTATAAAGTTTCTGATAAATTATTAATTACATGTTTCTATAACTTGTAACAATATTACATTACAATATTACATTACAAGATTTTATCATTGCTGCATAATTGAAATATTTCGTGCTGTATAAATATGAGGATCTACATGATATGTACTTTTGGTAATTAAATAATTTGTGAATTCAAATAACTAACTCTTTTAATGTTTATTAATCAAAATTTATTATATTATTATTAATTAACTTGATAAAAATATTAGGATACAATTACAATATAATTCGTATTTTAAATGGTGGCAAAGATAGACAGATGACAATCTAAAGAAACAATAAAATTGATGTTGATTCATGCACCGTCTTGTATCGTGCAGAGTTTAGATGCTTTTTAAAGCTGTCTTCTGATTAGCCGTCTCGTGCATATATTGCCCCTCGAACACGTTAATCTTTGATCAGCGCGCAAAAGTAATAAAAATAGATCGTTTGCTCCGAGAACCGAGGTAGGTTTTAAGGATTGATTCCGGTGCCTTTTATTCCTCAATTATATTTTGATTATCTTCTGGAATTATTCACACTATTCTCCAAGAATGCTAGTTTAAGTCTATCAATAGATATGTCTACCGGCTGTCTTTTGAAGATTATCCTGAAAATAAAATCTGAATTTCTATTAAAAATTTTAAACAGACTTTCATAGTTGGTTAGTCAAGTGGTTTTTTGGTGCTATCAACGCATAAGGTACACGCATATAGCGTCTTATGAATAAATGATTTTCCTTTTCAGTGGTGTGCTGTGGGTTTTGATTTGACTTCTTGCATGTATTGTCTCAGTCTGTTAAGAAAGATTTGTGGTTTAATTGGAGTTTTTTTTTTATTGAAATTTTCCTCTGGCAATCTAAGAGTTGTTCCAAAAATTATTTCTGATGCGGATGCTTGAATATCTTCTTCTTGTGCGCAATCCATTGATAATATTTCGTACCAATCCCTGGTATTATGACGCTTGATAGCGGTTTTAAGAGATCTGTATCATTTTTCTATGATGCTGTTAGACTGGAGATGATAAACTGTTGTGCATATTTTTCTTTTACTAATAATTTTGACCAGATTCAAAAAGTTGAGATGCAAATTGGGTGCCTCTATCAGCGAGACTTTCTCTAAAGCGAGGTTCAACGCAAACTTGTGTCTAATTTTTTGATAGTGAAGCCCTCCCTCCGCTTAGAAGGAACGGGTCATACTGCCTCTATGCATATACTTTTTAATGTGAAATAAGATTCCATATAGATTTCACAACTTTCCACTTTATATTTATCAAAAAATTATATAAACAACATTTATCAATACAAAGATTTGAATTGCACCTTGATTTATGTGGAAAGTGAAAAAGCTTAAGGAGATTCTTCCTTGGAAATGTAAACAGACATTTTTTCACATCTGCTTTACATAAATGCAACGTAAATAAACTTTATTTTTCTTTATTTTATAATAGAAAATGCATTAAAACTATGAAACTTTAAAATCGCATATCTTGAAAACTATTGGTCGAAAATTTTTTTTACTATTTTCCGTGTTCCTCGTCAAAAATGTCTTCAGAAAGGACCCTTCAAATAGGAGGCCGCAGTTATCATAATCACCCCTAGACGATATATGTATATATAAATATATATATTTATAATCATGTATATATTTATAAACTAGCAAACTTTTTTCTAAAGCAAAAATATTTAGAATTTTATTCTTACATTATACATTAAAGTAATTTAGTTATTTTGTCAAAACACACACACACACACACACACACACACACACACACATATATATATATATATATATATATATATATATATATATATCTAATAATATAAACTAATGAAAATATCTAACTAAACTATCTTCCTTTTCAGTTTGTAAATTAATGAATAGCTGCGATAATATTGTAATGTTCAAATCATAAAGATTTTTTATATTAATTTTTTTTTTAATGTAAGGAATACATATAGAACATGTACCATTTAGACATATTTTTTAATACAAAATAACAAAACAAAAAGTTACATATTTTATATGTACATGTATATATATTTTATAAAATAAATATTTGTAAAATCTAAAAAAACAGACTTGCCCAAACACATGTATCGCTGCTATGACTGTTTTTATGTTTTTATGTTTAAAAATAAAAAACGCACGTTAACAATTAAATACAATAAATAAATGTGTTTGTAAAAGCTATTATGTTCTTTTACCATTTATATAAAAAAATGCCTTCTAACAATAACATTTTACTTTCTTCAGCAAACGTTGTACTTTCTAGATTTATTATTTATTTGTTTTTGTTATCTGACAATCGAGACTTGCCCAAAAATTAAAATTTTTACACTTCTTATTTTATCTCTTTGAAAATAATTGTAATGGACTAATATGATTTTTACAGTTTGAAATAATATCAAAGACGAATAATTTGAATAACTTTTAATGAAACATATACAAGCCCTAAAACTCTTATAAAAAATTTTAGAATTTTTTGATGCTGACGAATCGCAGAAAGTGAGAATGAGAAAAAATAACGTAGAGAACAATAGAGATGTAGAAATAGAGATGTTTATACCTTTTACAAATTAACAATTTATTTTTTGTTTTTTTATTTTTCTGAGAATAATTTTAGATTAATAAAAGATTTCGGGACACCATTTGGAAGGTGATGTGCACCGAATGGCAGATCTAACAAGAAATGAAGCATCACATCTCTCCTTTCCAGTTTGCTCTATCATCCAGTGGTGGTGCTGTTAATCCTAGGATTGAGATCAATCTCGATGGTAGACTAAGGGACAGAAAGGAACAGATAATCGATCTTGTAGGTTGGGGGTTGGATGATAGGCTGATAATCTATCTCTGAAAAAATCTATTATTAGCAGATAAAAGAAGACGTTTTGGATTGGACGGACAAACTGAAAACGAAAATGGCTACGTCTAAAGAATAATGAAATGTATTTTGCAACTTGGAATGTCAGAAATATGTTCAAATCAGCAGCATTTTAGGAGACTATGAACGAACTAATGAAACACAAAATAGACCCCTGTGCAATACAAGAAATCAGATGGCCGAACAGTGGAATACTGAACAAGAAATCCGGAACCTTTTTCTACAGTGGCAGCACCTCCAGAAGGGACCAATTCGATACAGGTATCTACGTAAGCAATAAACTATGTGACAAAGTAACTGATTTCCAAGCTATAAACCAAGAATATGCAAAATACGAATCAAACTGATGCCACACAGCATCATTATCATATCCGCCTACGAGCCAACAGAGGATAAGAAGAACGAGGCGAAGGCGATTTTCTATGAAGATTTAGAAAAAGTGTATGGACCAATTACTCCAGTTTGACATGAAAATTATAATGGAAGTTTTAACAGCAAGATTGATCGGGAAGACGTGTATTTTCAACTATTTGAAAATCATAATCTTCATAATATATCAAATAATAATGGAACATACCTGATCAACTTTGCCATCTCTAAGAGAATAGTAATCTCAAGCACATGGTTCCCACATAAACAAATACGTAAGCGAACATGGAATCACCGGACAACAACACAATAATCAAATCGACCACATACTGGTGGACAGATATGGGCATTATTTGATTAAAAAATTATTCAAATAATTTTCAAATACATTTTAAAACAAAAATTTAATTAAATACTTTTACAAATTACTTCTTAAAATAATCTTTATTTAAATAATTTTTCAAATAACTTTTTCTGTTTATTTAAAAATAATGTATTTGAAAATATATTATTTGCAAATAATGTACTTTCAAATATTTTATTTAAAAATAAAATTTTATTTAAAAATAATTTTAAATAATTTATTTGTAAATAATGTATTTTCAAATATTTTTCTTATTTGCATAGAATTTTAAAATAAATTGTCAAATAAATTTATGATTTCATATAGAATTATCACACACACACGCATGCATTATATGTATATGAATGCTCGCACGCACGAATGCATTATATGTATATACTGTTTATATATTTTCTTTTTCAAACCCACAATCAGAAGGGTAGATAACACGTCTAATGTAAACAGAGACCATTCTTACCCAATTATAACCGTCAAATAACAGTCATTAGTAACAAGCAAAGTAGTATAAACAAAGTGTGATTATATAGAGTAGCGATAATAATGTTAGTATTAGTTTTGTCTTCCTGCGTATGACTTGAATTTTTTCTATCTTTCTGTTAACTGTCGGTATAATGTTAAGTAAAAATAAATCTGAATGTGGATCGCCAATCTTATTTCCAAATAATGCGCAAGTGCTGGACTCGGCACTTTAAAAAAGCGAGGTTATTAATAAAATAATGAACCTCGCTAATAAAAGATCCATAGATTTGGATCACTTCCTTGTAAGGTCCGATCCAAGATTATACATAGGTGCAAGAAGATAGCAAGCCCAATGATGAAATGTTGAAATAGCAAAAAGTTAAGGGAGGCACAAGAAGGGAATTCCAAGAGATGGTAAAGTCCAAACTGCAAGGAACAAACTGGCAAGAAGAGGAAGACACGGATAAATGAAACATCCTGAAACAAGAAATGCAGAAATCTGCTAGGGAAACACTGGGAGAAAAAGGGACCCGGCGCCGAAACTAGTAGTTTGACCAAGAGTGCACAGAGTTAATCGAGAGGAAGAATGCCGCAAAGTTCAGATCCCTAGTAAACAACAACTAGAGAGGAGCTAAAAGGCTTCTCTGACTTATAAAAAAAAATACGTTGAGCTCAAGATGAGATTAATTGAATAAGTCTGAAAGAGTAGGAAACAATCCAAAGAAATTATACAATGAGATTAAAGACACTAAATTGGCAGTTCAATGTAAATGTAATTCAATGTAAATTTGTAAGAGCGGCTAACGGAGAGCTAATAACAAGCCGAGAGGAGATAGTTAAATGATGGGAAGAATATTTTAAGGACGCCTTCGCCGCGCGCACTAACATAACTCCAGAAATAAAGGACCCATGTGAGACCAAGACGTACCAGAACACGAACTAATCCCGGATTTCGAAGAAGTTAGGAAAGTAGTCTCCCTTAAAAACAATAAAGCACTAGATATTGACGCCATCACAGGCGAAATGATGTACTCAGATAAAATACCTGCACGTATATTGCACAAAATTATCTCTCACATTTACAGGCTACAGGCTTTATTAAAGCCATACAAAAAAAATGAGCTGACTAATTATGATAATCACAAAGCAATTACCCTACTAAGCACCGCTTATAAATTAACTACGTACTTGATATGCAAAAAGCTTGAAAAGATTTACGAAGAAACGTTGGGAGAATATCAATATGGTTTCAGGAAAGATAGATCAACCACAAACCAACTTTTTACCATAAGACATCTCCTAGAGAAACTTTGCCAGCACAACGTTACTTTGTATCACCACTTCGTTTCATCAATTTTAAAACGGCTTATGATAGTATAGACCAAAGAGCAATGTGAAAAACTTTAAAAGAATTAGGAGTACCAAAGGCAACTGTGAAGTGATGCAACTGTGTAGGGTGGTTACCGAGGCAGAGTGAAGGTTAATGGCGGCATCTCGAGAATAATGCAAATAAAAAAGGGAGTCAAGTAAAGAGACGGATTAGCATCCATATTTTTCAATCTGGTGCTGGAGGCAGTCATCAGAAGAGCAGGAATCAGATCAGCAGTTGAGAATATACATTAATACATCAAGACGCTCAAATTCTGGGACATGATCTGGACATTGCGGACTGCAGCTTAAAGCTGGTAAAAGAAAGCTTTGAAGCCATTGAGAGGCAAGAAGGCAAGGAGGATAGGTCTAACCATAAATGAAGAGAAGAACAAAGTCCTAATCTTTAGAAACCAGGCAACCCAAAAAAGAGTTGGATCATCACTGGAAATCGGTAAATATATAAATTTGAGGTTGTTAATCAATTCACATATCTCGATTCAATAATAACTTCAAACAACAACGAATCGATAGAAATAAAACAGAATAAGCAACGCGAATAAATCTTATTTCGCACTTGCTGAAGTCTAAAATTCTAACTAGAGCCAAAATAACGATTTACAAGACATTAATAAGATCAATAATCGTGTATGGCTAGAACTGAACAATAAAAGCGGAGAATGCTGAGAGTTTGAGACGCTTTGAAAGGAAAATTTTGAGGAGAATATTCAGTACAATCAAAATAGATGAAAATGTCTACAAAAGAAGGAAAAACATAGAGGTCTACCGGCTTTACGATAGATATCGTCTCCTTTATTAAGATTGGTAGACTAAGATCGCTGGGACATGTCAATAGAATGGAAGACAATAACTCATGCAAGAAAGTCCGCAAAAATAACATTGCCGGTAAACAAGCAAAGGGCAGACCGAAACATCGCTAGTGGTGTGCGATGAGAGACATTAAGCGATTAAGAATACACAATTGGAGAGCGGAGTCTGAGGATAGAGATGAATGGAGATCGATTCTCGATGAGGCCAGGGTTTTCCTTAAAACTGTAAAGCTGTAGAAGAAAAAAAGATTTCGGAGCTTTGTCATTTTGTGTTTTTTAAAATCTTTTCTAATTTTAATATAATTATTTGATAACATTACTAGGTTAATTTATGAATTTTATAAATAAAAATACATTATGTAAATATATATATAATATATATATGTGTAATAAAAATATATATATTCAATAATATATAATTACAAAGGTAAAAAAAGTACGCCAAGTATACAAAAAAAAGTTTAATATTTATCCAAAAAAATATTTAAAAAAATTTTTCCTTGAAAAATAACTCTTAAAAAATAACTCTAAAAACAGAAAACTTTTATAAAATAAAACCTTTATAAAATAAAAAATCATAACAAGATATGAAATCATTAGTTAATTGGCCATTAGTATTTAAAAGCAATTCAGTTTATTTGTAATTTAAAATAGTATGATTTACTTTGATTTACAAATGAATTTATTTTAATATGAAATACTTTGATTTACAAAGTATATCTTATAGGATATATAATTCGAACAAAATTTTTCGTAAAGGTCGAAGCGCGCGCATAAAACAAATTTACAAAACAAAATATAAAAACTTGGCATACCCTGGTCGTAAATATCGATCCAGAATTGTGTTGCCCGTGTACAATATTGCATGTTATATAAAAATTATTTGCATATTACATCATATTTATTTATATAATTTTACATATATTTATTTATATAATTATACATATTATATTTATTTATATGAATGAAAATAAATTTTTTTGCCCTCGAGGGGGATACAATACTATACATATAAATTTATAATACTTACTTAGCCTACGCTTAACTCTAACCTATCGCCGCACATACACATCGCTACCTGCCCTATGCTCTCTTTCTCTTTTCTGTCTTATCCTTCTAGTAGCTTCCGTTTCCATTTATAAAAGAACAAAAATCATACACTCATAATCCGCTAGTCTTTCACTTTCTCACACGATTTCACTCCATGCACATTCCATCATTTCATTCCCTCCCCTTCCCCCATCTTCCTCCTTTCCTCTTCCAGCTCCTCATTCATATCTCTCTTTCTCCCTCCTCTCTTAAAATTCTTTTAACTTCCTCCGTCCAACCCTTATTTTCTCTTCCTCCTCTCTTCCTACATCTCTCTCATACATGCTTCCACGATTCTTCCTCACTTACACATAATCTACAACTTCTCTTTCTTTCTTCTTCTCAATATCTCCCCTCCCTCATCTCGTTATCCAACCTAGCTATCTAAAATCTAACTATTTTTCTCCATCTGCTCTCACCCCATCCTTTCATTAAATAATTCGGTATTCCCTCTCCTTTAACCCTCACATACCATTTATTATATCTGGATTCCCTTATCTTTTCTCATCTATCTGGTATCTGCAACTTCTTTTCCTTCCTTTCTACTTTCTCCCATGTTTCCCCTTCATCACCTTCTACTTCTCTCATTTGGAAAAATATTTCCCTATCTCTTTCCCAATCCGATAACTCTGTGCCCCTCACTGTTCTACTTTTCATTTCACCTAAGCAATCCAAAGCCAACTCCCCTCCTCTTCCTTTCTCCAATCTCCTTTCGAATGTCCACGCTAACCTTTCTGCTCTACCTCTCAATTTCCTTCTGCATCTCCTCTCTCGCCATATAATCCGACGTCCTGCTATCCATCCCCAACGTCCATCTCAAATATCTGCCCTCCAGCTTCTTTATCCCTTGTCTCTCTTTCCATCCCCATATTTCCGTCCCTTATCCCATCACCGTCCACACTAATCTATCGTACAGCCATAACCTTTTGCCCCAATCCTTCCCAAAACTTTCTCTTCTCTAAGCTTCATATCCCATCACCATTCTCTTTACTCTCTCTTTTATGTATCCTTCCTGCTCTCATTTGTTTGGAATGTGTATCCTAAATATACAAATGATTTTACCCTTTTTAGCGGTCTCTCTTTCCATCTCCAGCTTACCTTCTTCCATTTTACCACCTCCCTTCCTAAACTTCATTACTTTTGTCTTCTCCTTATTTATTTCTAACCCCTTTCTATCCATATACTTTTCTAATCTATCCAACATGCTCCTCATCTGTCTTTCGTCTCCTGCTGCTAAATCGTCCGCGTACGACAGTGTGAATATCCTTCCCTCTCTTAATTTCGTCCTTTCCCATCTCACTTTCCCCATCTTTTCCTCAAGATCTGCTAACACTAAATTGAACAGTAAGGAACTCAAGGGATACCACTGCCTCACTCCTCTTGCTGTCCAAAAACTTTCCCCCACTTCTTCCCCGATCCTCACCTTACTTTCCGATTCTCTCAAAATCTTTCCCACTCACTCCTCTTGTTCTCATTGCCTTCAATACGATCTTTCTACTCAATGAATCGAAAGCAGCTTTCAGGTCCACAAATACTGCCACTAACTCCCCTTCTTTTTTTCCAATTGCCTATTCACTAAGAAATTTAGCACATAAATACTGTCCACCGTCCACTTATCTTTCCTGGAACCTACTTGATTTGGTAACAATAAACCCTTACTTTCGACCTTCTCTTTTAATCTTTTTGTCAGAACCGCAGCTATATATCTTATATAGTGTCGGCATTGGCGTCACTCCTCTATACTCCTTTACCACCTTTCCTCCCCCTTTTTTTTCTAACCGGTACTATTACTCCCTCTTTCCAATTCTCCGGTCAACCTTCTCCCCTTCATACCCTGTTGCAGAATCTCCATACTCAATTTGTTATTTCCTCTCCTCCGTATTTTCAAACTTCGTTAGGAATTCCGTCTATCCCCATCGCCTTCCCATCCTTTGCCTTTGCTATCATCCTTTTAATTTCCTCCCTTTCCTGATCTAACTCCTTATCTAGTGCAATCCTGTCTCTTTCTCCTATAACCACCTTCCTTCCCACGGCTCCCAATAGGTTCTTGAAGTACTCGTCCCATTCCTCTATCTTTATTCCTTTATTGATTTCTTTCCACTTCTTCCTTTCTCTATTCACTATCCCCCATATTTATTTCTCTTCCTCGCCTCTTTTATCTCCTTCTTCCATTTCTCATCCTCCTCCTTCCTTTTCTCTTCACATAAATGTTTATACTCCCTTTTCTTTTGCTTATATGCCTCCGCCTTACTCTCTCCCCTTCTCCATGTTCTTCAGTTCTATCTTTACCGCTCTTTTTACCTCCCTGCATTCTCCGTCCCACCAGACCTTTCTCCCTCCTCTCTCTACTCTCCCAATTTTGTCCTCTTCTCCTAAAGCGTCCCTAATTATCTTCCCTATCTTTTTTAGCTCCACATTCATCCCCTCTCCTGTATTATTAATCTTTCCTAATTTCTCCTCAAACCTTTTTTTTCCTTTCTTTTTCCAGTTATTTCTGATTTTCTTATCTATTCCTTTCCTCTTTACCTCTTTCTCTACAGTTCCTCCTTTCAGCCATACAACTAATGGGTTTTGATCAGAATCTATATTCTCCCCCACTATCATCTTTACCACCTCCTCTTTCGATTCTTCTCTTACTAATACGTAGTCAATTACTGTCTCCTTTCCTCAGAGTGCATTCATTCCACCTTCTCATCCCCTTTCACCCTCCACCCATTTAGAATAATACAACCTATCTCTCCAATATATTCTAATAACTCTTTTCCTTCTGCGTTTATTCCCTTTTTGCTATCTCTCAACTCTCTCACCTATTCTTCTTCTTCCTACTCCTACCATTCTGTGCTTCCTCCCTCCTCGCATTAAAATCTCTCCTAATTATGGTCTTTATATCCCTTTCTCTTCTATCCATGCACTTATCTTTTCTAGTTTCTCCTTCAGGTCTTTGTTTACATATATTCCTACCACCCTCCATACTTTCCTTCCCCATTTTATTCTATCTACCATTATTCCTTCCCTCTCTTCTGTATCCTCCTCTATTTTTCGCTCAATTCTTTCTTAACCTCCATGATCATACCTCCCTCTGTTCTTCCTTTTCTCCTTCTCCTCTTCGCACATCCTCCATATATATACTTCTGGTAATCTATCTCTTATCCTCTCCCACCCTTTTTCTTCCACCTACGTTTCTAACATGATTACTCTCATCCTTCTATCTCCTTCCAAAAGTCTTGCCCTGTATTTTGAGCTCACATTTAGAGGTATATTTAAAGTTCCACATTTAGAGGCGCAGATAAATGTGCTAGTAACACGATTAAAGTTGGTCTATTCTCAGCGCACATTTATAGTGTCTCTAACTTAAAGGTACATTTATGATTAAAATGTTGTATATTATACTTATTACGCGCTTACGGCATTGTAATTGGCCATCGTATAATTCATTATAGCTGCGTTTCGTAGTTCACTGACAGCATTTTCAACATGTCATCATCTTTGTTGTTTACTGAAAATAAGACAAGGGTGACGATATGTTAGCAATACCGTCAGTGAATTTCGGAACACATGCTATGTATCACGCGCCATAAGTTAAATTTGCAAACTTCACTTCGATTTTTCTTTCGACACCACTGCAATATAAAACGCAAAGTAAGTATATAAAAATATAATAATTACATTGAAAAGATTAATATAAAAAAAATAAAAGTTAATTATAATTTGTTATATACTAGAGAAAGATGTGTGAAAAATTAAAAAGACATGAAAACTTCTCGCAAGAAGAAAGAGATGTAGTCATAAATTATGTTAAAGAGAATTGCACAGTAATAGAGGACAAAAGTGGCAATGCAAAAATGCAAATTGCAAAAAAGCAGAAATGGAAGAATTGGAAGAACAGCTAAAAGCATCGTGTTCCACACGAACGTGGACGGAATTAAGAACAGCGATGGAAAGTGGTAGCAAAGAAAAATATAACAGCATACAAAAGATATTTGAACAGCACTGGTGGTGGACCATCCATTCATAAGCCGTCGGAACTGGATTTTATCATCGCGGATGTCCCCAGGACTTTGAAATAGGTGAAAATATCCACAATGATGGTCAAGTAATTTTCATATAAAAATTGTATGTTATTGAAAACTAAAAAATTTTATTTTTATTATTATTTACGTTTTTAATATATATATCCATCTGTGTAGGCGTGTAAAAGTGTATGTGTGTATATATGTTAAGTACATGTATGTCTATTATTTATATAATAGAGTGTGTGTTAATTATTTTGAATAATTTGTTAATATTATATATCTATATTTATTTTTTATTTATTATTTACATTTTATATAAAAATTATACATAAAAGTTATATTTTAATAAATTTTCACTGAAACATTTATATATTTAAATATATCTTTTACGATGCAAACGATCATAAAACACTTTAATATATATATAATTTTATTTATTTGTTATAGAGACTCAAGGCTCAACAAATAATGCAACAGGATGATGAAGAATTGATTTTAGATCCTACGACTGAGTAAGTTTTACAAAATATTATATATGTATATATATATATATATATATATATATATATATATATATATGTTTAAATTTAATATAAACAAAATATTAATTTTTATTGTTAGGCAGATAATATTTTTTTCAGAACTTTTATATTTCTGGAGGATGGCACTTTACAGCCTGCAAATAATTCCATTGAAAAGCCAACAGCAGGACCTTCTTCTTTAATTAAACAAAGAGTAATAATAGAAGAAAAATTTAATGAACCAATATCAAAAAAAAAAGAAAAAAAATGATTGCATATAAATAGGCTCTTCTAGAATTGCAGAAGAAAAAACATGTTAAGACCATGGAGTTCTTGAAACTAAAACATGTAGTAAAGATACAATCTATATTGGAAGAACAAAAACAGAAACAAGAATTACATGAATTACAAATGAAAGAATTATTATTACAAATTAAAAAATATCAAGATAATACTGATTTTTAGCAAAATTAATAAGAAATAATTATTATAAAATCTAATGCTTCATGATCGATTTATTTCAGAACTACCTCTTCAAAAAGAAAAATATTTTCTTTGTTGTCACTTACTGTTTTATTTATTCTTTTATTTCTACGTTTTGGCATATTTGTAATTGTATTGTCACTTTATCTGAAAACTGTGTAATTCTCTGAAAACTGTGATATGTATTTCTTTCTTCTTGTGATAAGTTAGTTAAGTAAATATAATAGAATATATATTTAATATAATATATATTATTATAACAAAATGTTACATATGTTACATAAGTTATATATGTTATTAGTTAAAGTTATATATAATAATTATATAATAATGATATATATAATAATTAAGTTAATGTTATATATTATTACTGTTATATTTGTTAATATATAAGTTTATATTTATATTAATAATATTTTATATATAATAAATTATATATATAAGTTTATTTTTATAAAAAATAATAAAATATATATTTAATGTGATATATAACATTAAATATAAAAACAGATATAAAAACATAATGCTTTTTTATAGTTTTGTCCTTTTTATTATTTATTTAGTTTAATAATTATTATTTAATAACTTAATAATTTATCAATTTAATAACTAATTAATAAGTATATAATTTATTTAGTGTAATAGTTTAATTATTAAATTATATATTATTAAATTATTAAATTATTAAATTATTATTAAATTATTAATTATTAAATTATATATTATTTATTAACTTTTTATTAATTAAATTTATTATTAATTAAATTATTACATCAGCATAAAATAAAAATAATATCTGATATGAATCTGCATAAACATAAAAATTTAAAAAATGCATCATTTAAAAAAGTTAATATTTTAAAATTATTGATATAATTATGATTATCCTAATATTAATAAAAAAAGTAATTTTTTAAGTTATTTTTAAATTATATTTATTACTATACACACACACACACACAAAATATATATATTGATAATACTGAAACTAATAGGTAAAATAAATGTAGATACATAAAATTAATATGTACTTTTATATTATATTAACTATAATATATACATATATTGAAAAATATCAGAATATAAAAATGCTATAGAGATTTGGAAAGTAAATACAATACAGAATATAATACAGATAAATATAGATAAACATAAGAGTTTCAAAATAAAATAGATTTTTGAAATATATAACAATCGCAAGTTTTAACAAAGATTGATTAAAAAAAATGTTACATATCGTGGTTTCTATTAAAAGAAGAAAAATTATATTCCTTTTTCATTAAGAGAAATATCGTTGCACAAACTCTTGACGAAAAAGATTATGACCATGCTGCGCTAATTCTGCTTCAGAATTTATTGCAACATGGTCATCTTCTTCGTTATCCAAAACCTCATCTGAATCTGCATCTAAAATATAAAATAATTTATCTCTTTTAATATTATTAATATTAAATGACATTTATTTAAAAATGACGTATATATTATATACCATGGATTGTTATCCTTAAATTTACGTCAAATTTACGTATTATATAAAACAGCCATTGCTATGATGGCTGTTTTTGCTGTGGATAGGAAGATTTGCATCTCATATTCCGTAGAGCACGGAACATGCTCTTCGCCAAAACAGCGTTCCACAATAATCCGGGTCCGTATATGGGATGCGTTATAATGCTTCTCAGCAGGCTCGAGGATTCAAAAGATATAGCTTGCAAGGATACCCCGGAATCTTCAAGCAAGATACTTTTTATCCTATCCTCTCCTGTAAAATTAAAAGTATATATTTATTATTAATTAATTTATTTAATGTTGATGTTTGCACATAATAATATATATCCTCATATACAGATTATATATATATATATATATATATATATATATATATATATGTGTAGTTATGTAATTATATAATGATTTTATGTATAAATATATGTAATATATTATTTATATTCAATTAATATAATCATTACCTGGAATTCATTCTTGAGAGAACATGAACCCCATATACGCGCATCATGGACGCTGCCTCTTCATCGAGCAACAATGTCCAAGATATGTCGTTTACCATCACAAACCATCTGGAGATTTAACGAATAGAAACCTTTGCGATTCATATATAACGCAGCTTTTTCCTGTTTGGGGTATTTGATCAGTACATGAGTACAATCAATACATCCTACAGCCATAGGAAAACGAGCTACGTTATAAAATTCCTGTTGAAGGGTTTCTATCCGTGGCGGAAATTTAATAAATTATGGCAGCAGTTCTGCCAGAACTCGTAAAACTGAAACAACAACCTTAGACACTGTTGGCTGCGATACACCATGCAGATCTCCTGCAATAAAAATACTTTTTAGTTTTATTTGTTTTTTCTTTAAATTTTTTATTACAAATGTATTTACATATTAATTTTATAATAATAATTATATATAGATATAATTATAATTACATATATAATAATTATATAATATAATTATATAATAATTATATAATATAATTATATAATAATTATATAATATAATTATATAATTATATATATAATAATTATAATTATATAATAATTTAATTATATAATATTAATTATTAATATTATTAATATTAATAACATAATAATAATAATTATATAATAAATATTAGATTTTATTATGAAAAAACTTACCTAATTCAACTTAATAACATCCTTTAGCATAATAGCACGAGGCGATGAGAATTTGAAGAGTTGATGTTAAAATATTTCTTCTGAACAGAAACGGAAGATAACCTCTCTTCTACTAATGAGATCACGAAACGCGTACATTATTTATTTAATCGATATCTTTGTCGGAACTTGCAATCATTATAAATTTCAAAAGGGTCTATTCTATTTCAAAACACTCGCGGATTACGATCATGTATTGGATTTACTTCCCGAATTTCCCTTACTTTCGATTGCATGATCGATATCATCAAATACGTCTATGATTGTATTTGAAGTATTCTTCGTTTGAAGTATGCTTCCTTTGAAGTTAATTTTACTTCAAAGTAGACAATTTTTTGCCCTAATTATAAACTTGAAATGAAAATAAAATTCATTCTTTATTGTATTTTATATACTATTATATGTGTAGAAAAAATTTCAGAATTGATTAAATATCATTAATAGTTATATAAAAAAAATTTTATTATATATAGAAACTTGATTATATAATAATTTTATTAATGAAATCAATTATATAATGATAATAGAATTAATTACATAAAGAGTACAATGTGCTGCTATTACATATAAATGTACGTATAAATGTGCCCTCGGGCACATTTATTGGTATATTTATCGAGAATGAGATAAATGTGCTACAAATGTTGTTCCAAATACGTTTTTCACTCTAAAGTTGCGCATTTAAGCTAAAAATGGCGATGTGCCTCTAAATGTGCCGCTAAACGCTCTCAGAATATGATCACATTTATCGTCACATCGAGGACAGATTTAGAGGCACATCTAAAGATAAATGTGAGTTCAGAATCGAGCCTTTAACTTTGCTTAATAACCCAGCTACGTTCCAAAATGCTATTTTAATTCCTTCACTCACCTCCCTTCTTCACCCCTCCCCATTAACCTCCGCCTCACCTGCTACGTCCTCTCCTCACCTGCTCCTCCCTGTCCCTCTCCTATCCTATCCTCTCCCTCACTTCCCCTACTACCTTCCTTTGCTAGAATATCCTCACCTCTCTCTTTCCTCCTTTCATCTATCCTGTACTCATGATCCTTCCCTTTTCTTATTCTCCTTTTTTTGTTTCTTCTCCTACTTGTTTCATTGCCATCTCCCTCAATTGATTCCCCTTTTAATTTAATTTCACCCATTTTCTCCTCTCATCTTTTAGCTCTTCTCTCTCCTCATTCCATATCCACGTACTCTCTAGTCTCAACTTTCCTTTTCCTATTCATGCCCTGTTTCCTTTCGCTTCTTCTCTTATCGCTATCTGTCTTATCCTCCATTTGTTTTTTTTTCCCGTTAAGTCTTCCTCGATTTATATTCCCCCCCCCCCCTGTCAATCTTCTCATGCTTTTCATCATTCTCCTTTTTTCCTCTCTGCTTGTTAATTCTACAATAGCCCCCTTATCCTTTCCCCTCCCCCTTTCCGTCTTTATCACTCTCACCCCTTTTGTTTAACTCGGCTCTTTATTTATATAATTCCTTTTAATATATCCTTTATTTCTACTTCAGCTCTTTCACTTCCTTCCTTCAACCCTTTTATCACTATATTTTATCTCCTTTCCTCTCTATTTCTCATTTCCCACCTCCTCTCCATCCTCTAAGGTGACCTTGCAGCGTCGTGACGTCACAGCCCCTGACAGACCCATCCTAAAGTGGTGTTCTGCACAATGGAAGCTTGCGGTCACCCTTGCGGAGCCCGCTTCGAAGATGAGAGGAAAAATCTCTGCTCTAAGAAGTAACTCGACGGGATCGGTGGCCATGCACTCCGGGTCAGTCAGCGGCATTCCTCGGATATGTGGTCAGTTTCTGCGGTATTCTGTCGTGGAACTCTGATACGACGAGAGTCGGGGAAGCATGAAAGCGACGACGGAGAACGGCTTCGGTCACCTTGGAAGTTATCTGAAGCGTTGCCTTGCCGCGAGTGGCACCGGATAGCGATCCGCCGATCCCGATGATCGTCACGGCTGAGCGGTTTCGTGGGAGACGCAGGCGCTGTATCAGTGACTCGGTGACGACGGAAACCTCCTTGGTCTATCAAGACCCGCACAGAATAAAGCTCTCCATAGCGGTCAGCAACGAGAACGCGCGGTCGCGAGAAGAATCGCTTTGCGGTCATCGGCGATATTGGTTGCGGACAGCGCGGTAGTGTTGGTGGGTTTCGAGACGGCGGACGCGTCATGCAACATCGAATGATGTCGTCCATTGGACGACCAACAGTTCTTGGTCGACTGACATCTCGCAACCGGATAATTACCAAGGCAGTTGAAGTTTTTGCGCTTCGACAAAGGACACTCTTTGATGAACGTCGCCTTGAAATGCCCACACACCATGAGCGAATGCCGCTCTTTGCATATCGCGCACTATGGCGCGTTAGACTCATTTTTCGTAAAATGCGTTTTTACGGACCGTGGTGAGTCTCCGGAGACTTTGACGGTTTTCGATTTTGCGGCGTTAAGAGTGAGCATTCGCTTTATAATGAAGTTTAATAGTATGTCATGATTCGGAGGCTCGAATGAATCACTCGTAGTTGATTCCCACTCGAGCCTAGTGCGCGCATCAAAATGTTCAACGACTAAGTGGCTGAAAAGGTCCATTGCGTGCGATTCAATCGGCCGCCCGATGCTTTCTTGTGTGTTCATGGCGGTCGTAACGGCGTGATAAACGCGGCTCAGTTCTTCCGCGATTTCGCCATTCATTTTTGCGACGGCGGTGAAAGTGGCAAAGTTCGACCGAATAAGTTCCTCTTTGTTCTCGAAGTGTTTTTTCAAGATTTCCCACGCGCGATTGTAATTTTTTCCTATTACAGTTAACGGTTGTATCAATTTTTCCGCAGGTCCTTGCAAGCACGAGCGCAAGTAATGAAATCGCTCAATTGGAGACACAACGGAATTCTTGCCGATCAAGGACAGGAATAAATCGCGGAAAGACGGCCAATCTTCTCGCGCCTGAGAACGGAGGTAATTTTATCTTTGGCAGCGCAGATTTCAATAAGCGATCGCCATTTTGTTGCTCGTTCGACGCAGCCGACGTTGAGGGAGTAGCTTGATAGCATTCAGCTTATTCGGCCAGCTTACCGCGTTGTTGAACATAAATATTTTCTACTGTATCAACAAAGTCAGTTGCGTACTCACTCTCGTTGTATCTCTCCTTATAGGTGAGACGGATAAGCTCATGCTGCGCCTCGAATTTGGTTCACAGCTGGTCCTGAATCCTGATGCGAGCCTCGATGCTGGGATTGATGCCTGTAGTGTCCAGTTCCTCAGGTTGCCCACCGACCTTGACATGCGACCGTGGATGTCACGCTGAACGTTCAGCAGGGTGTTCAATTCTGCGCCCATCTTGTTTGTCTCTTGTTCCAGATGATCAACACCAAGTCACTCACAAATTCGCGGGTGCCGGCTCGAAGGACCAGAAAATGTTCGGAACGACGAGAAACGTAGAGCGCGACGACACACGAAACACGTACAAGGGAGACAGCAGACGAAAAATAAAGTTATGCACGTATAATAACAAAAAATACTTTTAATTATAATAAACAATTATCAAAATTAATTTTACACTGTTCAATTAGTTAAGCAAAGCATAGTCCGAAAAGAAAAACGTTATAATCGAATGTACAGAAAGAAAGCGGTCGTCATATGCGGTTTTAGAATAAAGAATAGCGATACAGTGCGGTGTATTGAAAAGCGGTTTAACTATGCCGTATAACTGCGCGTAAGAAGCGAGTGCGTCCCTCATACGTTCCTCGAGAGCGGATCCTTTTATAATGTTAATCTTTTGTCGCTCGCTGCCAATAATTTCAATCGGTTTAAAATCCAAAAAGGCGTCGAACTTAATTGGCTGCCGCGCGAAGTGCTGGCGCGAGGCAAAAATTAGCGCGTACGATAGGCTGGTGGCCCTTATGACAGCGTATACAGCACGGTATTGCGTGTGTCGTTTGCCTTATTGTGTGCCTAACCGTCGAAGTTGTTTGCGCGAAACTTGTTTGCGGCATAGGCAGAAAAAGTTGAGATATTAATATTTGTCGCTATTTGACTATTTTTCGACTTTGAAACGATATAAGAAATAAATAACACGAGATGTTTACCGAATAAAATGTAATTATTTTTAAGCCCATGTTGCAAATCTTTTTTACAATTAAATGAATCGTTTAATGAATATGTTCAAGCCTGATCTCAAACATTATCTTTTTCTTCATTTCGTTTAATTTATTTATTATTCCCCTTTCCTCTTCTTTCCATTTCCTCTCCTTCATCCTCAGCTCCTCTTTCAATTTCTCTATTTCCAATATCATTATTTCCTTGTGCCCCTCTGTGATTCCCTTTATTTCCTCCCGTCTTTATTTCATCTCTTAATTCTCTAATTTCCGATAGCCAACTCTTCATCTCGCATCCTCCCCATCTCTATACGTCCCTTCCTTCCCTATCCTTAATTCCGATATCGACTGTCTTACTTCTTTTAAAAACCTCTCTATCCTCGTCTCCCATGACCTCCTTATTTTCCTCCTCCAATAATCTCCTTTTCCTTCTTAATAACTCATTTTTGTCTTCCGTATTTCCTCTCCTATCCTTTCCGTGTTTCTCAAACTTGTCTTCCATCTTCTACTCCGTATCTACCTAACTCCTATCGCTAGCGCCCTCTCTATTCTTTTCCTTATTTCACACTACTTCTTACTTTCTGTCTCTCTTATTTCTATCTCCTCGCTTTACTTATCTCCCTTTCTAACCTCACTGCTCTGCTCTTTCTACCTGCAACTATCTGCTAAATCTTCGCTCTCCTATCTCTCCTCCACTATCAGACCCTTGTCACACTCTCTTCTCTTCACACTCACGCTTTATTCTCGCTTTAATCCTATCTCATATACAAATACGCTCTTCCACAGCGCTACAGAAATATGCTCACTCACTCTCCGACACGGAAACGGAAGCCATATTTATTTATGTAATTATATATATTTTATAAGATATATTTTGTAAATCAAAGGAATCCTAATTACACTAATAATGATAAATGATGCAAGTAATTTTTGCATAATATGAAATATTGTACAAACGAATTAATTGTATATGTTTACGACCTAGGCACACCATGTTTTTATATTTTACTTTGTAAATTTGTTTTACGCGCGCGACCCGACTTAAAATTTACGAAAAATTTTCTTTCGAATTATATATCCTGTAAGATTGTAAATCAAAATATTTTATATTATTCATTTGTAAATCAAAGTAAATCATACTATTTCAAATTACAAATCCTTAAAAACTGAATTGCTTTTAAGTATTTGGGCAGTTATCTAATGATTTCATATCTATTTTTTATTTTTTATTTTATACAGGTTTTTTGTTTTTAGAATTATTTTCTAAGAGTTATTTTTCAAGGAAAAATTATTTTAAGTTTTTTTAGGAATAAATATTAAACTTTTTTTTATATACTTTTTATATACATTTTTTATTATTTTTATATATTTATCTTTGTAAGGTTTTTTTAGAGAGATATCACTACCTTTTATAAAAAATATATTTAATTATATTTAAACTTTTTGTTACATACAAGTGAGATTTTTTTATATATTTGGCTTACTTTTTTTATCTTTCACAAAGTTTTTTTTAGAAGGATATCACTGCTTTTTGTAAAAATTCATATTTAAACTTTTAGTTACATACAAATTCAGATCTTTTTATATGCTTGGCATACTTTTTTACCTTTATATTTACAAATTTTAATACATAATTTAATAATATTTAATAATTATAATTTAATATAATTATAATTAAATATAATAATGTTAAAGATCGTATTTAATATTAATAAAATTAAATAATAATAAAATTAAATAATATTAATAATATTTAATAATATATATTAACAATTTTTATTAATATATTTAATTATACTTAACAATATTATTACCTGATATTCCATCTTCCTTTGTTTTCTCTCGTTCTCATTCTTTATTTCTCTTTTATTTCTTCTTTTATTTCTCTCTCTTTTTCTATCTTGCTTTCTACCTTTTTCTCTCCCTATTTTTATCTTTTTCTGCTTCCTATTATTCATCTCGTCTTTAACTTCAAACAAAACATTTAAAAATTATTAACTATAATAATATTTAAACATTTACATAATTTAATAATATTAAATTTAATAATATTAACAAAACTAAATAATGTGAATAATATTTAATGATATATATCAATAATTTTTAATAATATATTTAATTATACTGAACAATATTATTATCTGATATTATATTCTTTTTTCCTTTTTCGTTCTCTCTCTCTCTCTCTCTCTCTCTCTCTCTCTTTCTCAGCAATTTTTCATCTTTTTTGTAATTTTAAATAAATTATTTATACAACGAAAATAATATATGTATTTTTCATTCAATATGATAGTATATGTATATATAACATACATACCTTTCTCTATTCATCTTTAGCCAGTATAGTTGTTCGGCGTATGGCACTAGGAGTTATAAGCAGGAGTTGAGAATCCCGCTAAGGGAGTGGCGCACTTGGACACAGTACAATTGGACACGATGCAAATGGATACGAGATTTTGCACACGGTTCGATTAGACACAGTAATTTTGGACACAGAAAGACGGCCCCCGCCCCACCGGTAGGCAAGGTGAATCACTTAATAACTTACAAAGTACATGGTACATTGTGTGTATCACATAAACAGACATTTTCATCGTTCATTTGTCCACCGTACGTTTGGACATACCGTCGGTATGAACGGTATTCAAATGAACGGTGGGCAAATGAATGGTGTCCAAACGAACGGTGTCCAAGTAAACGATGCGTATTTTTTTTACGTGTCCAAAAGCTACTGTATCCAAAATTATTGTGTCCAAATGCACTGTGTCCAATTGAACCGTGTGCAAATTCTATGTCCATTTGAGACGTGTCCATTTGCACCGTGTCCAATTGTTCTGTGTCCAAGTGAAGGCCACTCTCTCGCTACCGCTGACCATTTCCCGTCAAAAGACGCTCAAAGTAACCGTCTTTAGTAAAAGGTGCTACCCCTGCGGCATACCCTCAACACCTCAACGCCAAGTATATAAAAAAAGTTTAATATTTATTCCTAAAAAAACTTTTAAAATAATTTTAGTATCTAAAAAAAAGTTTAATGTTTATCCCTAAAAAAACTTTTAAAATTGTTTTAGCCACAGAGATAGCACATTTTATCAAAGACGATTACTTTGAGCGTTTTTTGACGGGAAATGGTAACTGGTTTCAGCAGGATCCCCAACTCTTGCTTATGGCTCCTAGTCACATCCCGGGCAACTATACTGACCTACAGGCTAAATTAAGCAAGAGTAGCCAGACATGAGAAAGTTCTGATAGGAGGCAGCAGTTCTATCAAAACCACAATGAGGCATACGAAGGATACTTCTATTTGACTCATTAGTGGAGCGGTCAACTGACTTAACAGCTGAAGTACTGCGGTGCAGAAAGGCACGGGAAATTACTACACTACATTCCCACAAACGCATGTCTAAAATGTCGATTCTACATGTTATGGTACAGTCTGGCGACCCGGGTCATGACCGGCGCTGTTCTATGTCCAGGGTAGGTAGTGTGAAGTTGGCTACTGGCCATGGGTCGGTGGATCACTGGGCTGCCCATGGAAAATATGCATCTAGAAATCCGGATAGTCACTTGGAGTGTTCGAGGATTGGCACAACCAGGGAAGCTGAATATTGTGGAAAAAGAGCAGACAATAGCCATGTGGGAGTAGCCATATTAGTGGGCAATGAATTTAAAAATGTAGTCATCGGTTACAACGCTGTGAACGAGCGTATAATCTTTGTCCGCATGTATGCGGCGCCATGCGTGCTCAATATAATCCAGGTCTATGCACCTACAAATGACGCTAAAGACGAAGAGGTTGACAAATTTTATGCCTGCCTGGAGACTCTGATTGGCAGAATTTCTAACCGAGAGGTAGTGTTGATCCTGGGTGACCTCAATGTAAAAGTTGGCGACACAATCGATGACGTGCATCTAAGCAGAGTTGTTGGACGTTATGACATGGGCACACGGAATGAAAAAGGTGAGCGTCTGATACAGTTTTGCGTTTATAACAATTGCAGTATAGTTAACAGATTTCAAGCAACACATCCGGCTCCGATACACCTGGACAGCCCCCAACAAAAAGACAAAAAAATTAATTAAATCATAATAAAAAACCGATGGCGCACATCTATCTTGAAGGCAAAAACGCTGTCCGAGGCTGATTGTGGATCAGACCATCAACTACTGATCTGCAGTTTCCGTACCAAGCTGAAGGCCAACAAGAAAACAACAGATAAACCAAAATTACAGCATGTCACGGACTAGGCGACCTTTTCAGAAAAATGAAATAGTTTCATTGCGGAGACAATAACAAACATTTTAAAGACCCAAACGAGTTATGGCTCTATACAAAACAAGCAAACATTGTAACAACACTGCGAAGTATTCAACCATGTCTCAAAACAGCTATAAAACAGCAATGAATGTCGTTTGAAATTTTCGAAATAATAGAAAAAAGGAGGAATCTTAAATCCAAGGGATTAAACAATCCAGAATGACAAAAGGAATACAAACAACTCTCGAAATTATCCAGACAAAATGCAGAAAGGAAAAAAGAGAACACATAAATAGAATCTGCAGCAAAATTGAGCAACATGCTAATCCCTCACATTCCAAGGACGCATTCAAGAAAATCAAACTTATAATAGATAAGTTCAAACTCTGGTCCTGGGCAATCCATAATACAAATAATAAAATAATAGACAAGTGTTTATATGACCAGATTGGCAATTTATTGTTTGATTATCCTAACAAACTTATCTTAACAACGTTTCGACCATATGGTTTTGGTCCTTATTAAGTGAAACTAAAATAACAATAGTATAAATAATAGTCACGCTACGAATGAAATAAATAGAATTATGTACATACGTTATAATTAAAAAGCAGAAAGAGAAAAATCGAAATATCAAACTGACATTGTGTCAACCACTATGTTTGGAATACTGAGAACAACTAAACGACCTTTATTAATTTGTCGTATATGTTATTTAAATTCTCTGTATCTTTTTGGGAGTTAATAGTGTTGTCAAATTTTTTAATAAAAAACGTTTCAACTATTTCTCTTTTTCTTACATGTTTTTCGTTATGCAGAATATCAGGCGCTTAAAAAGACGGAAAAAAGACTTTTGGACGGTTTACCACGTGCTTTGGTTCTTAAATTTTTTGATCTGAACAAACACAAGATTTTATCATTTAACCATAGAATTAAAAATAATTTAATCAAAAAGTTTAGAAAATTGACCTCTAAACACAACACAGTTTTTAATCCTTTCGACAATATAAACAATTCACGATGGTTGGTAAATATTAGCAATAAGAATGTTCCTGAGAGGGTGCTTGAGTTTTTGAGTCTGGATGATAATTTCGGCTTACCATTACAGCAATCCCATAAAAAGGATCGTATAAGCATTGTACTTGAGACTATTAAAAATTTAGAAGCGAACCACCGTCACATTTCGAATGAACTAATCGAAACAACTAGAATCTCAATTGAAAATTCCTTCAAAAGATTTTTATATAAGAATAAACATATTAACCATCTAGACAGACTATTCTTAGAGGATTCTCTCTTTGCAAAGAATTTTTGCGTAACGACGATATTTTCGTCACTAAAGCGGATAAAGGCCACGTTACAGTAGTTATGGATAAAAAAGATTACTTGGATAAAATGGAATATATATTGAATGATCGATCTACGTACAAAAAATTGAACAAAGATCCAAGTAGACAGTTAACTTGCAGAATTAATTTACTTATTAAATCTTGGCGTGACAATGGCTTAATAGATGAGACCACATACAAATATTTAAACATCATGAACGGGAATTTGCCACGATGTATTGCCAAAGATCCATAAAACTGAGCAGTCCGTTATATAATATATCGAAGTACATACATGATATTTTACATAATTCGAATTTACAACCGACTCATATAAAAGAGGGCTGGTCATTTGCTGCTGATATGAAAGATAAACTTATTAATAATGACGAAATAATATCACTTGATGTTACTGCATTATTTATTAACATTCCTAAAGAATTAGTTTTGCGCTATCGAAAAACGTTGGAATGACATTGCTCCAAACACAAAATTTAATTTGTCTTAATTTTTATATGCAGTTGAAGTTATTCTCGATTCGACTAGTTTTTCTTTTAACGGAAAGTTTTATGAACAGATCTTTGGCAGTTCTATGGGGTCTCGATTATCACCTATTTTAGCAGATATTGTGATGGATGATTTGGAGACACATTGTTTGAGTTTACTTAGTTTTGCGGTTCCTGTGTATTACAGATACGTAGATGATATCTTTGCTATTGTTCCATGTGCAAAGGTTGACGAGATTAATGTGATTTTCAATAGTTATCATCAACGATTAAAATTCACGCATGAATTAGAGTCAGATTCATGTATCATATTTTTGAACACCAGTGTTATCCGTTTCAACGAAAAAATTGTAACTAACTATAGAAAACCTATTTGTTCCAAAAGATATATTAATTTTTATTCGAACCATCCTTTTGAATATAAGATAAACACTATTTTTAATCTCGTTGACCATGCTATTTTACTATGACAATCAGTTTCATAGTAAAAACATTGATGTCGTGAAACAGATCTTACTTAATAATTGTTTTCCGACACACGTTATAAATCGTTATATTTATAAGAGATTTCATTTTTTGAAACACCTGGTTAATAGCATTCCGGATAATGGGGAAAGTAGTACAGACAAACCTTCCATTGCGCTGTCCTTTGTCAAAGGCTTGAGTGACGATATTGGTCGGTTGTTTAAAAATATGGGATTTACAGGGGTCTATAATATACCTAAAAAATTAAATTCACTGATTAAACATGGCAAAGATGGATTGCCTATTAGTAAAAGAACGGAAGGCGTTTATAAAATAAATTGTAACAACTGTAGCGCTTCGTATATTGACCAAACAAAAAGATACTTGAGCACCCGGGTCAAGGAACATTTTAATAATATAAAAATGCACGCAAGCAATCTGTCCGTAATAAGCAAACACAAATTAGAATTTGATGACTTCGATTGGTCAGCGCCTGATATTCTGCATAACGAAAAACATGTAAGAAAAAGAGAAATAGTTGAAACATTTTTTATTGAAAAATTTGACAACACTATTAACTCCCAAAAAGATACAGAGAATTTAAATAACATATACGACAAATTAAAAAAGGTCGTTTAGTCGTTCTTAGTATTGCAAACATAATGGTTGATACAATGTCAGTTTGACATTTCGATTTTTCTCCTTCTATTTTTTAATTATAACGTATGTACATAATTCTATTTATTTCATTTGTAACGTGACTATCATTATTTATAGTATTGTTATTTTAATTTCACTTAATAAGGACCAAAACCATATAGTCGAAACGTTGTGATGGGATAATCAAACAATTAATTATCAGTCTGGTCGTATAAACACTTGTCTATTAATTTATCTACTGGCGACATTTTTAAAATTAAACATAAGGAAATAATAAAATGATCAATGATATCAATGGAGTGCTAGAAGTCTGGAGGAAATACTGTGAAAAACTATACAGTGAGGAAAACATTGAAAACACTATAGTCTCTGACCTTGACGAGAAACTGAATATCCTGCTACAAGAAGTGCAGACAACAATTAAGAAATTGGCGCAAAATAAGTCTCCGGGTATCGACTTAATTACTGATGAGATGTTAAAGTCGATGGGTGACGGTGGCGTCCAAGGTATACATAAGATCTGTAATCTAATTTGGAAAATCAAGGAATGGCCCAAAAAATGGACAACCTCAGTAGTTATTCCGTTGCATAAGAAAGGTGCAACGACCTATTGCGACAACTATCGATTCATAGCTCTGCAGACGCACATAAGTAAGGTAATGCTGCATATAATTTAATAATCTAGACTGCGCCTCTTTGCTGAGTGGTAGATAGCACCGGAATAGGTAGGCTTCGTGAAAGGAAGAGACACAAGGCAACAAATTTTGAATTTGCGGCAGTTGATCAAGAAGACACGAGAAGTCTATACACCCATGTACATCTGCGTGGTGGATTATGTCAAGGTCTTTGATAGAGTCAAGTGGCATAGGCTATGGTTAATTCTCATACAAATGGGCATACCAGGTCATTTGTTACAGCTTATAAAAAAATCTCTATGAAAGCAGTACTGTCATAATTATGATCGAGAATTACTTATCGACTGAATGCGTAATCAGAAGGGGGATGAGGCAGGATTGTGTTCTCTCATCTCTATTATTCAACCTATATAGTGAACATATAATGCGAACTGTGTTAGATGGATGGGAGGGAGGTGTTGTAATTGGCGGTGTCAAAATATCTTAAGATTCGCAGAACGACACAGTATTGCTGGCTCGTGATGAAAATGAGCTGATCTCTCTTGTAGAACGCTTGGAGTTAATTAGTCTGGAATATGGACTGGAAATAAATCTCAAAAAACAAAAACAGTGACAGTTGACCGCGAAAACAACCATCGGCCAGACAACGTACGATCTATAAATATGGAGTAGTCAATCATTTCATATACTTAGGCACACTAATCAACAATGAAGGAAGCTGCGAAGCTGAAATTTAGCGTTGTGTTCAACTCGGTAGAACTACCATGTCCCAATTAACACTCATATGAAACAAAAGCATCACGCGGAATACAAAAATAAGATTGGTTCAAGCCTTGGTCTTCTCCGTATTTAGCTGTGGATCGGAAATATGGTCGATAAGAATGGTAGATTGCCGGAGATGCATTCGAGATGTAGTCCTGGCGCCGAATGTTGAGGATACCATGGATTGAGAGATGTACAAATGTATCAATTCTGGCGAAAATCGAGCCTAGACAGCGTTTGTCGGTATACTCCCGCAATCTTGAGTTTTTTTGGCCATATTACGAGAAGTGATCATATGGAAAAACTGATTGTACAAGGCAAACCAGATGGCAAGAGGAGGAGGAAAAGATCCCCAATCCGTTGGACCGATAGCATACAACAACTACTTTATACCAATATCGAAATGGCGTTTCGAGAAGCACCAAACAGATCTGGTTGGCGGGAAACCATTAGGCGAGCAGTACGTACCTTAGAAGGCAATGAATCATTTGAAAAGCGACAGTTATACATGTCACCATATATCTGACGTTGGATCAAGAAGAAGAATTTAAAATTATTTTTTAATAATATTTAACTCTCTCTCTCTTTCTCTCTCTTTCTCTCTTTCTTTTTTTCTCTCTCTCTTTCTCGACAATTTTTCGTCTTTTTTAAATTTTAAATAAATCATTTATATAAAGAGAATAATATATGTATTTTCAATATAATGATATATAATATAGTATATGCATAACATACATACTTTTCTTTATTCATCTATCTTTTTTTCTCTTTCCTTCTAAATATATTTAACTTTATTTTTTTATCTTTATTTTTTTACTGTCCAATTGTCAAACGACATAAACTGTCAAACGAAACGAGTGAAGTCACACGAATGTGCACCAAATATATTTTTTGACATATTGGGATTTGACATGTAGCACCACGACCTCTGGTAGTAGAAAATCAAACTACAGTAAATCATACTTTTTGCACGTTTCGCATATTATAAATAAAATCACCAGTTATATAATATTTAAAAGTTAATAATGATCAAAGTTAGCAGATTTTCACTTTGTAAAAAAAATACGCTTGCATATCCTTAATTGACCAAACGGTCTGCCTTGCAACCGCCACATTAGATTAAATGCCCCTATATCAGATCCCAATATGATAGTGATTTTAATATAATGATAAACGGATACTTTTTTACTCATGTTCTCTATTTTTCCGCGATTATAACTTTATTATGCATATACGTATGCACACACATACACAACATTGTCTCTCAAGGCATATTTACACAGTCAAGCGAATAATCATACGTAAGTGCTGCAAATGCGCCTTAAGGGACAAAATCGTGCATGTGTGCGTACGAGAGTACGTACGTGAACGTCTGAAACCAAAGAAGAACAAAAAATATCACAATTCTGATACTAATTAATTATATCTTAGGATTGACTGCATCAATCTTATTCAAACGTCGCAATCGAAAGTTTGCATCCATATTGTATAAGAAAAGTGCCGTTAGATTTTTGATTACGACTTTTATTCCCTATTTTAATCAAAAATTTATTTAACGTAAAACTTCAGGTAAGGTACTTGGTAGCGCCACAGCCCCTGTACAAGGGGAGGAATGGTATCCCTCGGTAGTTAGATGTATACATTATGAGAACTGATAGTGGTATGTTCAGCTAGTGCGGTGTCCTATAACTATCTCACTCGCATTCCCTTAAAATGAGTGAGACAGATATAGGACACCATTCATTTGCATCACATCTTGCATTGCTTTCTCTCTCAATTATATGATTTGTGTTAAGGATGCAACATTGGAATACCTCCCATTACTTTCTCCTTCGCTGCTTGATCTCCGCACTTCAAATGATATACATACGCGTTTTATGTATATGTGTTCGGTTGTCACACATATATACTAAATCACCATTCCTGCCCTTGAATGTACATAGGCAAACTATTGAAGCTAAAAAGTTATTTTTTATACACTTGGCGTCGCGTCACTTGATATAATATATATATATATATATATTGTGACATTGCCGTCTCGCGCGGATCTCTCTCCGATCGCTGAGCGCGGAAAACGCATCCGTGCTAGTCTCAAACATTAGAGCCGTACCGAAATCTCCAGAGGGGCGTTATTTGTCGGGCTTATTTCGTCTTTTAATTTCATTATTATTATTTTCTTATTTTGATACAACACGGGAGCCTTACCGGAGGAGCATGAAAACGGATCAAACACAACGATCACAACAATGGAAGACGACCTTCAGGCGAACGAAAGAGGAAAGGAATGATCAACTACCGAATTCGGAAGTGAGGCGAGAAGCGCGAGAGGACAAGGAGAATCCTCGCGCCGGGACGCAGGACCGTGCAGAGACGTGCTCCGAAGGACCCCGAAGGCGCCCCATCGCGTGAGGCACGGCGGGAAAAGAGGAGGTCCGCGAGGACACTATTGCGTTCCTCGCTTCCGAGATCCCGGCAGGACCCGCCGAGGCCCTCTCAGAAGGGCCCCGTAAAAAATATCGATCGCGATCTCGGGAGTGCGCGCGCTCCCGGTATACTCATGAGCGTGCCGCCGAACAGCGGCCTCGCGTGTTATCGCGTGATTGGCCGTGATAACACGTACCCCGATTGCGCATCCCCGGCTGGCCCAGCGTTACCGATTCTAGATCGTGGTGTTCCCGGGTCAAACTGGCGCGGAGAGTAGCGTGCGGTAGACGTGTGATTCAGACGACTTTCGCGACCATTTCGAGCGTGAGAGAGAGTACGGCCCGATCCCGACGGATCCCGAGGACGAGGTCTACGAGCAGAGAAGCCAGCGGACGGCCGGACACCCCGAAAGAGAGTATCGTCATTGGTGAGGTTATCCCGCTACGTCTTAGCCATGCATGTTTGCGGTATTGGGAGCGCGTCGTTCTACTATCGTGGCCGTAATTTAGTGTTGTGTTTGCATCCGAGCTCCGCTCGAAAGTTTGACGATTATCGCGTCGTTGTGGTAAGCGTAATTGTATTAGCGACACGGCCCCGTGTCGCTAAGCGATCCGAGCCCCGAAACGTCTCGAGGGTTGGACTCACTAAGTATTGCGCGTTTTATATCGTTCGTATCGTTTCTCTGGAGATCGCGGACCGGGGCTATAGCGTAATATATTAGTCGCAATTTCTCGCCCGTCTATCATCTAAGTCGTGTATGTGTGAGTGTGTCTCGCGATTAGGTATTCTTTGTTAACCGTCGAGTGTGAGTATGTTTCATGCGAATATTTTGGTCGATTATTTTCTTTGGTGAATCATCTGCGTTGGAATGAATGAGTATTAGAGTGATTTCGCGGAGCGTACGGAATATCGTTTGGGCGTTGCAAGCTAGATTTGCGCGGTGCATGCTAAGGGTGCATTGGATGCATGTGGTGCTCGTACGGCATGGCAGAATAGCGAGCGAAATATTATGGATCCATGAGGGGTCCGATAATCGACACAGTATAATTGCGCTCGGGTCTAGGCCCGATCGGCTCTAATTTAACGACTATTTTTCGCGGCGCTAAGTCGTTTCTAACACCCAAACTCGTTTCCGCGGACTTATTCACACTGGACGTATCCCAGCTTATCCTTGTTTACCATTCTGACATACCTTTTCTAAATTAATAAAGCTGTTATTTATTTGTTACGATTGACGAATTTAATTTCTTTTACGCGTATTTATTGCCTTATTTGTATCGCCTCTTGCCTTCATATAGCGTTCGTCCAACATCCGCCCTGCCCCTCTTAGGTGAGCTAGTCAGCCCGCGACGAAATCGACTTCTTTCTTCGCGTCTTTTTCGCGTTTATCTCGCGTATTTGACGAATTGATACGTGCAAGACCGTATCTGGCGCCCAACTTAAATTCGCGCGAGTTTTAAGGTTTCGTCACGGCGCGCGCGGAACATCTTCCATTCTGTTCTCTTCCCGCGTGTAATCATTTCTCCGTTCCTTTTGTTTTTGACGACAATCCGCCTTTTCCCGTAACTCCCGACCGGCGAATCGTACTCCTGTTCGCCGGTGCAATCGAACAACGGAGAGATCGCGAAGGCATAGGCGCGCCGAGATCGCGAAGGGAAAAGGCGTCGCAATATATATATATATATATATATATACAGGGTGTATCAAAGCAAGTATAGTGTTGTTAAAGAGTTGTATTCCTGAATGAATTCTAAGACGATTTTTCCTTTACGAAAATTTTATTTGAAGATTAGGTTTTTTAATTATAAAAGGAAATAGTGAGCGAATTACGGGATGGGTACATATGGTAGGCAGGAGCGGCGCAACTCACCGTCTAATGCAAGCGCTTACACGAGGCGCTTGCTATAGCTGATCGCGCTTCAGTGTATCCGTCCCGTACTTCGATCACTATTTTCATTTATAACTTACAAACTAAGCTTCAGACAAAATTTTTGTAAAGGAAAAATGATCCGTTCATGAAAACCATGAAAAACCCATAAAAATTATTGTTTTTTACTCTTATCTCAGTAAATATGGAAAATCATGATAAATGTTTTAAACAAAAGTTTTAGATCTCACAAAGATTTTAGATTTAGAAACATTTTAAGTTCTATTTTCATCGTATGAATAATAGTTTTCGAGAAAATGGAGTATAAAGACAGTAACAGCATTAACACAAAATCGAATCACATTTAGAGCACATTATCTCATTTTCATTAAATGTATCAATAAATGTGTTCAAAGGCACATTTATATATAATAGCGGCGTGTTATACTCGATGTTTGGCAAGTTTGATTAATTCTATCACTGTTATACAATTAATTTCATTAATAAAATTATTATAAATCAAGTTTTTGTAAATAATATAACATTTTTTTTTAACAATATTAATGACATTTGGTAAATCCTAAAATTTTTTTAAAAGTAGTTATATAAAATGCACTAAAGTATACATTTCGTTTGACGCGATTTTCAATTCAAATAATTAATTAAAACAACAAATCTTTACAAATCTCACTTTAAAGAAAAATTAGCTTGGAAGAGTACACTCAACTGCAATATGGATGTAATAGTTTACACCGATATATTTTAATACGTATTATACCAATCATTTCTCTAAAGAATAGAACAGCTGTGATTGAATAATATAGTATTTATTTTACATATAAAAATATGTCGGTGTAACTTAGGTCATTGATAAAAAATCAAAGTTTGAGAAGCAAATGCATAATCATAGCCTACAAGTATTTCAAAACAGAATAGTTTTTGAAGTTTATAATGATCGCGAATTCCGACAAAAAAATCGGTTAATTAAAAAATGCTGTTACAATTCTAATGAGCAATACAATATTTCAAAAAATATATTTTCAAAATTTTTTAAAACATTTTTTAAAATATTATCTGCTTATTGAAATTATATCCGCGTTTGCGTTTTGTATTGCTGTAGCATCGAAAAACAGATCGAAATAAAATTTGTTAATTTAATTTATGGCGCGGATATGATGAACTAGTTGAAGAACAATCACAGTGCCGTATGCGCATAATAAGCATTATATATAACACAATAGTCATAAATGTGTAACGATACTGTTACACGCATTGAGGCATTGCGCCTATGGAGCCCCTAAACAGAGATGTCAATTTCGCGATATGCAACATGGCAAATCGCGTAATGGAAGGGATACATACAAGCATAACTGTGTACCTGTGATGCGCAGACCGTTCTACGCATCACATGTACACAGTTATGCTTGTGTATGTATCCCTTGCACTACGATTTGCCGTGTGGCGCGTTTCAAAAATGGCATTTGTGCCCCTAAACGCTCGCACCTGTGGCGCGAACCCCGACGGGGAGACCGCTCTATTACGCGCCGAAACGCGTGAGAGGGAGAGCTGTGCCGGGTATACAGGGTGATTCAGAACAACCTTCCGTCCATTAAATGACGTATTCCTGATACAATTCTAAGACGATTTTTCCTT
>JBCEZY010000049.1:3019303-3056422 GCA_039654445.1 Cataglyphis savignyi
TCTTAGGCTCCTGGTCAATTCGTTCGTCTCCGAGACACTCGTTGTCTAGCGTTTGTCTAGCGGAGTTAGATAGGTTATGCCCTCTCGCTGGCTCTGAGTTTAAAGAGTCTGGACGTAACACTATTACAAAAGAAATAATTTAAAATTAAACATTGTGGACGTTTCAGTAGATTTATTTACATTTATTTTTAAAGTGATCTTGATAACGATTATAACTGTTGAAAATGTCCACCATTCGATCGAATACAAGCATTAAAATGTCGACGCATTGATTCCTGGACACGTTCAAATATGCCTTTAATGTTATGGTTACCTGTTTATACCTATTGTCTAAATGTAAACAAGTAACCATAACATTAAAAGTCAATATTCTTCTGATTTCTGTCTGGCAGATGAGATCATTATCTCATTTAACGACACATACTCAGAAAAGAAGCTCTAACTTTTACGTTTCCGCACCTATGTTCATAAACATTTTTTTTTCATTCTGTAGGTATAATAAACATCTTCCTAATTTTGGCTATATCTTTTTAGAACTTGTATGTTCTTACACGATATCGGTACAATTGAAGAAAGATAATATAATTGTTAGTCTGTAAAATTGCGATATATATATGACAATTAAAAGGTAATGTCAATCAAGGATTGATAATCGTGTTATTTCTCTATTTCACTATTATAATACACGCAAAGAATTGATAATAATAAAGCAAAAAATTACTAAATCTAACAGGCACTGCTGTCTTACATATTATGTATTTGTTTGTTCTATTATCTATTAGCCTACTCTTATTATTGATTATAATAATTCATTAATATTTAATTGCACGCATAATTTTAATTTAAACATACATATGCACTCATATATATGCAAATATGAAATTTTGAAAAAAATAGACGCTCATTAATCTTGTTACATTACTGTTTTCTGCCATTTTCAGGCCGTGTTTTGGCTATAAAATGGTACGCTAGAAGAGAGACAAAGATGATGCAATCATTTTTTCTTGTTACGCAGCCAGTGTGCTATCATGGAATATTCCCCATTGTCTGCTATTAGCTACACCTTAGATAAAGATATAGTTAAATTCATAGACTTAGTTCTATATTTTGAAAAATTTATATTTCTTTTTCATGCAATTTGTTTTGACGTATTCCTTACATTGTTAAAATTAATCGTACAAAGTCGCATTTTGAAATTTAGCTTTTAAAAATTTATAATAAATACAAATTATATATATATACAAATAATATATATACATATATATACAAATAAATATATATACAAATTATATATAAATACAAATTATATATATATAATTATATACATAAATATGAATTCGGGAGCAACTACACTTGATCCGCAATCAGCTATATGTAGTTTGTCAATATTACAATTTTTATTTTTACAATTTTATCGCAAAACGCTCTGAATGTCTAAGAAGACGCTGCTGTTGATTACAAATATCATAATTAGAATACGATTTTCTTTTTATTTTGGCCGCAGAACGTAGACTACGAATCTGTAATTCACGGCTATCCGCGAGAAGTCTCCACCATTTTTCTTATCGCCTTTTAAACCTTTTCATAATATATATTTATATATTTTTTAATATTTTTTTTTTATTTAATTATGTCTATCTAAATTTATAGTTTTATTAATTTATATATTTCTTAAAAGCAAGGTTATCTAACATATCTATCATATCTAATATATCAATCATATATAATAATACGTATTAAATATATCTCGAAAGTTATCATTTCCGTCTTTTTTATTTAAGAATATAATTATTGTTAAGCTATGACGTAACGGCTACATCTGTGTTAGTAAGTATTGTGGTTAGGTTAGGTAGTAAATGGTGAGGACTTCCATATCCTCTTACTTTTATATTCTGTATTCTATATTCTACATTCTATGTTTCTTTATTCTTTTGTTGTTATGTGATGTTAAGGTTAGCTAATCAGTGCTTGTTTATATGGAATGCCGTTTTGCTATTTTGACTCCTGCTGCATCTTCTTTGCTTTCCGTTGTAGATAGACACTGATTTTTAACATCGTATAATAACGAAAAGAATGATTAAAAAATGGTTTAGGACTTTCTGATTTTGATTGTTGTCTGATTTTGATTGTTGTATCTGTGTTCCATGTATTATTTTTCAGTTTTATTCCGTACATATAATTAAAGACTAGGCTCGTTCTAAGCTTACATCTACTTCTAAATGTGTCTTGATGATACGATAAATGTGGCGGTATTCTGACGCACATTTAACGGCACATTTAGAGATACATCACTATTTTTAGGTTAAATGCGCAACTTTATAGTGAAAATCGTATTCTGAGATATTTATAAAACATTTATCCCATTTTTGATAAAATAAATATGCTTGAGGACACATTTATATGGCCATATCCCGTTAGGACGTTCCGATTAGATATTGCTCGATTGGACACACAATTATTGGATACGGCACGATTGGACACGCACACTGCACGATTGGACATAGCACGATTGAACACTGCAGTATTGGACACTATGATAGGACACCGCATGATCGAGCAATGTCCAATCGGAACATGTTCAATCGAGCAATGTCCAATCGTTCCGTGATCAAATCATTGATATGTACATTTATACATAATAGCGGCATGCTGTACTCTTGCTTCGCAAGTTTAATTAATTTTGTCATTGTACAATTTATTTTATTAATTAAGTTATTATAAATCAAATTTCTGTACATAATAAAATTTTTTTACATAACAATATTAATAAAATTTGGTCAATTTAGAAATTTCTACTAAAAATATAGTAGTGTATAAAATATAATAAAGGATGCATTTTATTTCGAATTCATAATTAGGAAAAATCTTGTACTTTATAACAAAATTAGTTTGAAAAGCACTCAATTGCAATGTCATGGATTTATTTTAAGATTATGGCATAGTTTACTCTGATATATTTTAATATATATACTACACTGACCAATTATAACCATTTTTCTAAAGAAACGGGATGGCTATGATTGAATAGTCTAAAATTTATTTTACGTTTTATAATGTATTAGTGTAAACTAGATCATTGATCATGCGATCAAAGGTTTGGGAAGTAAAGACAATGCGTGATTGTGGTTTACGAGTATTTTGAAATAGAATAGTCGTTTTTGAAGTTTATAATGGAGTTTATAAATCGTGAGTTCCGATAAAATTATTGATTAATTAAAGAATGTTATTATAATAAGCAAAAAAAATTTTTGAAAATGATTTAAAAAATTTTTGAAAAAATTTTTTAAAATATTATCTGTTTATTGGGATTATATACGCATTTGTGTTTTGTATTACATCGAAAGAGAGAGCGAAATTAAATTTACTAATTTAATTTATGGCGCGAATAAACTATTTTGATGACCAATCACAGTGCCATATGTGCGTAAGAAACATCATATATAACACAATAATTACAAATGTACCTCTAGGTTAGGTGCGGTATAAATGTGCGATGAGAATATGACTGACTTTAATCATATTACTAGTACATTTATCTGCGCCTATGTGTATAAATATGACATTCTAAATGTGAACTCAGATTAAGAACCTATGTTAAAAGAGCCTATGAGTTGGAAAAGCATTTAATACTATCATGCGTGACTATAAGTGATCGTTACCTTTGTTGTCAATTCGATAGAAAATGGGAAGAAAACAGAAAACATATTCTTTTCTAGCTTTCAAAAGTAGCAAAAATACAAAGCACACATATTTGCATTTGTGTGTATCCTCGTCACTGTTGAAACCAGTGAGTGGGTAAGCCGCGTCTTTGTTCTGACATCACTAATCATACAGGAAGTACCCTTAGGGAGAAATTTTCTTAGGGAAAATACTTGCGACAGATCAAATCAATGCCAGCAACTTTCATACAGGTGTAGTTATTCAACGCCAGACAAGCTAAGCTCTTCTATTATCATCCTCGTTGGGTCCCCCTCCAGGCATCAATGGCTATCAGAGACCGAAGCACCACTTTAAAACGAATGGGCTTCAGCTTGCACTAGTGGAGATTGCTTGGAGTTATCGCTGCCAAGACTCACGCTCGAAGGAATATCTTCAATATTTGCGACGTTATCCTTCTCTTACATCTCTTCGTTGTAATTGTTTGTAGCTCCACTATTGTTGTCGCTCCCAGCTTTGTTGACTCGCTGCTTTGATCAGGCGATTCAAATCGCCTCACAGAGTACACAAGAATACAGGAGGATAAAGGTACAGAGCCTCCGAAGTACACAAACCAAACAACTCAAAGCAACAACGATCGAGAAATGTCACAGAGTAGATACAGATGGAAGATTTGATACTTGAATGCTGTTATATTCTGTTTGGCATTTTATTTATCTTGCGTATAGTTACTGAAGACTCGTAAAGTACACAAAGACCATTATCATGTGGAGAGAATGTTAACTTCGCGGAAGTTGTTTTAAATGACTCTTTTCACGGCAATCATAAAACTATCACAATTATACATATATAATTGTAAATAATCTACAATAATCGCTTTCCATCATCCAATGAAGAGTCATTTGATACACACCTTTCGCAGTATCCATATCCTTCTATATAAGAAAATGTAGCCGAGCGACTACATAATATATATGTATATGTATATAAATTATCACATAAATATTTTTTGTTTGATCTTAACTAAACCATATATACACACACACGCACACGCACACGCACACGCACACGCACACGCACACGCACACACACACACACACATATATATACAGGGTGTCCGATAATTCGCGGATCACCCTTTAAGAGAAGGTAGAGGGTATTATTCTGAATAGAAAAGTCCTGTACCATTTTGTGATTTTCTCAATATTTAAGAAAATATTAATTTTAAGAAATCAGCCAACAAAGTGCCGCGAAAAGCTCGCATATACATATACATATATATATACATATATGTACATATATATGTATATGTATGTGTGTATGCGCGTGCGTGCACGCGCGTATGCGTGTGGTTTGTATACGTGTGCACATAATACACATTTGTTACTAACCAGTATAATAGACAGTTTTACGAGACACATTGTACGCTGCCTTCGGTATGCTGAGTAAACATTTGACAACTGTTGCTTCCAGTAAATCTTCATCCAGTGCAACAACGCGTGATGAAATATTGTACAGTCCGTCATCACGCAGCTTTACGATAGGATTCTCAATTTGCTTCTCTGAAATATCTCTGCAATAATAGCAATTAGTTAAGATAAACATAAATTCAATTTCGAAAAAATTATATATAATATTTTTTGTCATATATTAATTTATTAGAAATAAACATGTTTTGATTACAACAAATGTATTTACAACTATAAATAATATAGGTTCCTTTTCACACTCGATGCTCGATGCTCATTTTTAACGTCGAAGAATATCACGTGATTAAAATTGACGCTACATTATGAAAAAAAGTTTAGTATCGAATTTATAGCGTCAGTACGTATGTATATCAAGCTTATTTAATGAAATAATTTATCGTACTGAATTTAAATATATATACATATATAACATGAATGTAGGATAATTAGAAGTAGATCTTGCATTAAATAAATACAATAATGTCGATTCTCTCTGATAAACTTACTAATCTTAATAAATATTATTTTTTGTTGAAATATTATTTTTTATTAAATAACAGCAATGCAATTTGTATATAAAAAAGGTTTATTCAATTAGACAGTGATTAATAATGAATAATGAGTAATAAAAGATATGGTAAGTATGCTGCACGTTCAGTAATAAATTGGAAAGAATAATGTGCGTGTATCTAACCTAGCCAGACTGACTCTGGAACAAAGAATATTTTAAGCGCGCAAAGAGCGGCTTCTCTGCTCAACGGCATTTTGTACGTCAGAAGTTCAAACAGAGACATACTAGAATGGGCCTATCTCAATATTTTAAATTTATTATTTTTTTTTATATTGAATTACTTTTTTTAATATTAAATAACAAGTTATTATTTTATATTTTATATTATTAAATAACAAGTAATTATTATTTTCGTACAATATGCAATGAAGTTTTATCCAAATGAGAAGATATATATTCTGCATTTCTATTATTTATATTTTCCTTTTTAATAATAAAAAAATTTATTTATTTAAATAAAATTTTAAATTAATTAAATAACTATTATTTTATTTTATATTGAAATTACATTTTAATTTTTTTTTCTTTTTTTTTCTATTTGTACTTTCTTTTCCCCACTGATTGAGCGTCTGTCAGGTGCGTCTCCGGACGAATAGGAAGATGGCTAGGAGCCCTCCGGGTTTCTGACAAGAAGAATAGGGTTGTGGGAAATGATGGATATAATTGGCACCGCGGACGTAAAACCCTGTCGGGGGCTGGGAAGGCTACTGCCATGGATCGACTCCCCAAGCTAAGCTGGAAGCCATCGTGGTGAAGGTTGCGTGGCACTGGGTGTGTAGTGTCGTGAACGATGCCTCTGGGGCACCGAGCGAAACCCCAGAGTATCTAGCTTTATCCGGGCATGCGGGGCTCTGCCCGGATGGACTTCCGTTCCCTAGCTTCTCATGGGACTAAGTATGAAATGTCCTAATTTAAAAATCACTGGTCTTGGGCGGATTGAAGGTGTGAGCTCGCAAGGGCTCCCACTCTCAGGAGTAGCGGTCTCGGCTCCCGAATGAACTCTCCAGGGCCCGGAAGCGAGAGGCCGCTATCGGTGGAGCAGCGGCTTCTCGAAAGAGAAACCACTGGGCCGAGAAAAGGAGAGCCAAGTGGGACAGAGAGCTGGCCATAGCAGAGTTAGATCTCTCTTCCTTCGGGGCTCTCGGGACGATCTAAGGAGGTGGAAAAGGACCTCTTGGCGAAAATATTGTTCAGGTGGACTACCCCGAACAGGAGGTAACTCCGCAGCAGTTGACCTTGCTACGGGAAGCGGTAGTCGCGCAGATGGCGGGGATCCGGCTCCCTTTTTCGCTTCACGGAGACTGCGATGCTTTGCAACGATGCCATCGTTATCAGGGGGAGGAGATGGCAATTAATTGGCTCTCTGAGCGAATTGGGCACATCTTTCCCTTGGAGGGCGCCAAGCTCAGGGTAGTGGACTTAGACACGCTTCAAAGGCGGTACTGGACGGCTGTTTGGGTCCTCCGGTGGCTGCGGTTCTGGAGCTGCTGGGGAGACAGAAACCGATCATCGCCACGGTCAGCAGGCAGATTTTTGCCGATTTTCATCTACAAAGGGCTTTAATGGACAGCTTCGAAAAGAAGTTCGGCGAGAGTGGTTCGCTCTAACAATAGGATCTCTTGGTGGGGTCCGGGACTGCAGAGGTTCAGGGAGGGGGCTCGGTGTGCCTGGAATAGAGCCAAAAACACGGGTCGCCCGCTCGACTGAGACTCTATCGGAGGGCCCAGAAAACCTATAGTAGCCACCAAGAGAGAGAGCCGGGAGAGGTTTGGAGGTCTCCAGGATCTGCAGAATTCTGGCAAGAAACCCGGACTCAAACCTGCAGGCGATACGAATGGTCTCTCGCATGGGGATGTGATTTCCGGCGAACGATGTCTGGTTCATCTTCTGAAGACCAATTTTCCGGTCTTTAGGAGAGAACCTGATGTCAACCCTGACGCTTGGACAGTGGAGCAGACTAAGGGCACGCGGGTGTGACTGGGAACTGGCGGCCAGCATTGTAAAACCCGAGAGTGTGAAGTGGTCAAAACTTTCAAACCATTCAAATCCGCTGGACCGGATGGAATTTTTCCGGCGCTCCTACAAAAGGGGGTCGTGCAGATCAGCGGGCCGCTCACATGGACTTTGAGAGCTTGCCTTACTTTGTGATACACCCCCAAGGTATGGAGGCTGGCGAGGATGATATTTATACCCAAAGTTGGCAGGACTTGCTGCACCTCTATCAAGGACATCAGACCAATCAGCCTAACGCAGCATGGAAATCAACATGCTTATAGAATGGGCTTCTCTAACGGCTTCCGAAACGGCGCTTCACTCTCTAATCTTCCAAATTGAGAGAGATCTCATGAAGGGAGGTTATACGATGGGGACTTTTTTGGATATAAAGGATGCCTTCAACAACATCTTTTACGAGGTATGCAGGGAAGCAGTGCTGCGTGGTGTTCCAAACTGGGTGGTCCAGTGAACTAGGGGTGCTATGTTAGAGGGTTGTAATGACGCTCGGCACTGTCAGTGTTGGCGGCTGGGTGGATCGAGGGTGCTCACAAAGCGGAGTGCTTTCGTCACTTCTATGGTGCTTAATAATCGATGGGTTGCTCAGCAAGCTTAATGATAAGGATTTCTTTGCGCAGGGATACGCAGCGGATGATCTGGCGATTGTGTGAGGACCTTCCTGGACACGCTCTTAGAGCTCACGCAGAGCACTCTGAGTGGAATAGTGCGGCAGCTCTGGACTCTCGATTAATTCCCGAAAAACGGAGCTGATCATATTTACTCGCAAATACAAGCTGGGCACTATGATAGGACCCACCTTGAGAGACTGACACCGGACAGGTCGGTGAAATATTTCGGAGTCATTCTGCATAAGAAACTGATTTGAAAGGAGCACCTGGAGGATCGGTGTAAAAGTGACCTACTTCTGGCTGTGCAGAAGATCCTTTGGCCAGACCTGAGGCCTCAGGCCGGGGATGATCTATTGGATCTCCTCTGCTATCCTTAGAGCTAGGCTGTTGTATGCTGCAGTGGTATGGTAGCCTAGGGTACAGTTAATGTCGGCGAAGGTATCGCTGGACTTGAAGACTTTTAGAGGAACTCATGGGACTATGAAGATCACGCCAATTACGGCAATGAAGATGTTGTTCGTATTGAGCCGCTATGCCACACGGTAGTTGCCGCGGCTGCATCGGCGGTCTACCGTCTGAGATGCAAGGGAAAATGGAGGGCCGGCACCAGGCACACCAAGCTTCCCGATGGAGTCCTCTCCCATCCCATCTTTAGCATGGGACAGGATAAAATGTCAACCATTCGTGCTCTTAAGGCGCTGTTCAAGGTATTCTTTCCGGAGCGGGAAAACTGACTTTGGTCGCAGGATCCAGTGCTGAAGAATGGATTCATTCTTTTCATGGATGGGCCCAGGATCAGCTCGGGCTCAGGAGCTGGCGTTCACTGTTGAGGGAAAGGGATCAATGAGTCAATCCTATTCGGTAAATTTGCCACAGTCTTCCAAGCGGAAATAGTGGCGATCTTATGCTGTGCGCAACGACTTCTCGCCAATAAGGAAAGGGGCAGACGCATTAACATTTGCTCGAACAGCTAGACGGCTCTTAAGGCCCTTGAGACTCCTGTTACCTCCAAGTTGGTCTGGGACTGCAGATGCACCCTGGGAAAACTTGCGAGAGACAATGAAGTCGCTTTGATCTGGGTACCTGGGCATTTTGGTATCAGAGACAACGAGGCAGCCGACCAGCTTGCCAGAGCCGACTCGGAACTGTGTTGGTGGGACCGGAACGATCAGAATCCCTTAGGCAAGGGGGAGATTCCGCTGGCTGCGGAATCAGCACCTGGAGAGGAAGTTGGATGCAGACAGGCGAAGGTTCCCCTCGAGAATTCTCCGAGAGAGGGCCTCGCTTGCTATATCAAAAAAATAAGCAGACAAGAAGCCGGGGTGGTGTATTCTCACAGGGCACGGCACTCTCAACTACCATTTGCATAAATTTGGCATCAGTATGAGACCCAACTGCAGGAAATGTGACGCACTGGAGGAAATCAGCCTCCATGTCCTATGTGACTGCCTGGCTTATGCCAGGATTATATCTGGAACTGTTGAGGTTTGCTTTTCCAAGACCTGAGCAGATAGAAGACTTCTCGGTTAAGGCACCAATTTTTTTCTTCACCTCTGGAGAAGAATGGTCCTGAACTAAAGGGCTTATTGGAGAGATACAATGAACTTGGTCTGCGTGCCGTAGGCAGAGCATTCCGAGGATCGCCCTTCGCACTTTATTTTTATTTCTATTTCTATTTTCTTTTTTGTATTAATTTGCTACTAAAGTGAAGTTGACTCGTTATATGGTCAATAAAACGCATTGACGCCAAAGCTGAAAAAATCAAGCTTTTTTTCTTGATGCTAATCAAGTCAAAATCATGTAACCACGTGCATAACATAAAAAGAGCATGCCATGAATTTTTTCCAAACACAATATATGCATATATACAGGATGTTCAGTGTAACGGTCCCCACGAATTTTGAGACATTTCTAATAGTAATTTCTAATAATTTAAAAAAAGTTTATATAGTAAAAATTAATGTGTTTTACGCGAGCTATCACGTACAATAAAAACATTTTGAGAAAAATTTTTTTTTATAAAAAATCAATATCACCTTAAATTTTTTTAAATGGCACCAATTTTTTTTTTAAATATTGTAGGGAACTTTAAGACAAATTCTCTCAACACATTATAATAAATGCCACTTTTATTAATATATAATACCAAATTTGCAGCATTATTTTAAATAACATCATTTATAAGCTCTGACTAAAATGTAAACATAAACATTAAACATTATTTGGGAACTATTTTCACAACGTAACTATTGTAACCACATTCTTAAAAAAATATACATTTTTATTTATAACGATAAAGAAAAGCTATAACTTATGTAAGCAAATGCTCAAATTGCCTCTTTCTTCAAATTTGATATTAAATATTAATAAAAATGTAACTTTATGGCATAAGACACCTGTTAATTAATTCCTTTAATTTTTATTTAATTATTTACTTTAATTCTAATTTTCTAAAATTCCTTGGTGATAAAATTCGATTATGAATCTAACAGAGCTCTTCTGATTACATATTGATCTTTGCGACTTTTATCTTAATAACATGGTAGTTAATAATACTTGTTTTGTTTTTGCATTTTAATTATTGAGCATGATTGCGTATAACATTATCAGATTTATTTGTTGTCAGAGTTATTTTAGTGTTTTGAATAACGACTTGATTTTCTTGCTTTGATTTGTGCTTTTTGAAAAATTATGTCTTCATGTAACAATGTGCTATGCTTTCTCTCACACAATTTACAAGTACTACTTTGACAATCTTTTGCAAGATGCTTATTTTTTAAACAATTAAAACATAGACCCTATTATTAATTTATTTGATTGGAGCGCTTGTTTAGATCCGGTAAGCTTAGAAATTGTTTGTTTGTAATTGTTAATAAATTTAATGATTATCATTACAGTGAATACATTTTGTATAAGTTATTGAAACATGAGACGCTGTTGTTTTCAAAAACTTAGTTTGATGTGAATAATTACTTACATGTGTAGATTGACCTCTTATGAACTACAATCACAGATGCAAGTTTTGCGTTTTATGTCCGCTGCCAGCGCCTGTAGAAGGGATACGCACACAAGCGTAAATGTAAACGTTTCTTCGCATTATACGTACACAGCTTGTATGCGTATTCCCTCTATAGGCGCTGGCAGCGGACACAAAACACAAAACTTGCATTTATGACTACAGCCTCTAAAGTTTGATATCTTTGCGTGAGAAATTCTGTCAGTTCTTGAAATTTAGATATTTAAACTGTTTTCCCATTCTTTTATTGTTATAAAATCCAATTTACTGGTAATTATATGTATAGATTGTCCCACTGCGAAATAGGTCTCTTTAAAGCTCGCTCTTGTGTGTTTTAATCTTGTGTGTTTACCATCTAATACGTTATGAATGTCTACACCGTTTTCCTTCCTTATTTCTGGTAAATAAAAAATTAATTTTAATGTGATTTTGTACAGTTAACTTCTCTAATTAATTATTATATATGTATATCTTTCAATCTGGACTGTGTTGGCGTAATTTATATTGGATATCTCTAAATGATGATATAGTTTCCGCCGCATCTTTTAAGGATGATTTCAAATAATAAAAACGTTGTATATCATTTAACGAGATATTAGCATGTATTAAAGAATTAAATATATCAAAGAATGTATACCATTCTATGATATACCGAAAATGTCGGTAAGTCAAGTAATCTAATTTCTAACATGATTATCATTAGTTCGCCTTCGCGTGTCATTCATAACTCCGGTTGCTTGGTCCAGATTATCTATAGCAGCTGGTTTGACGCGATCTTTTAATGCTCTTTTTTCTATTAATTTCAACTTAATGTACTTGTCTTCATAACTCTTTAATTCTTGATCCATTTGATCATCTGTCATATCTTCAGCTAGTAATTTTATTTAAATTTTTATCAATGATTTCCATAACTCCTTCAATTTATTCAATTTTATTTTTTCAATATTAATTGTATTGTGTTCTATATTATTCATAAAGTTTACAATTTGCGTGAAACCAGCTTTAGTTACCTTTCTCCTTTGTTTAATTTTAAGCACATTTGCTCCAAATGCTATAATGATTATAAATTGCTGTTAACATAAAACTTTATAACCACGCGTACATAAATAACGACATAAGTGTTACATTTAACATCGGTGCAAACAATGGCTTCGCGGTAATCTGAACTTGTTTCTTTCATGGCAAAATAGATTCACCCGCTTCGCCACACAATGCCATAATGACTATAAATTGATATTAACATAAAACATTATAACCACACATACATAAATAACGACGAAAGTGTTTATATCATATAAATGATCTCTGTAATTCAGGAATGTCTGAAAATTTCAGAAATGTGTATAATTTCCATCGATTTTAGACTTGACGTCTGTCGATATTGCTTTTCATCCATCATTCTTCTGAGAACGAAATGCTTTTCTAATTTTTTGTCTAATGATTTTTGCTGAGTTTCAGCATTTTGAAAATAGCTCATTCTTTAATGTATAAATAAAAAGTATTTCTTATTTTTTAATTATGTAAAAAGTTTAAAAATATTTATAAAACATTATGTTATTTCAAAGTATTATAATAGATTGCCAAAAATACTTACTCGATAGAGATATCTAAAGTCGGTTGAGGGTAAAGTCCTTCAGCCAAACATGTTATTTCGACTCCATTTTTGTTATCTACAGTTTTTTTTGCGTATACAAGATCAAATTTTTCTTCTGTTGCTGTAATACAAATTAAATTGCTACATTATTTACTGTTAATGTTCTTATAATATTTTTGCTGAAAAATAATATATAAATTATTTTTAAAATTTGTAAAAATAGAGATTGATGGAGGTATCAACGGAGGTATCAAATGGCTGCGTTTTCCAAATCCCCATAATAGACATCTAGGTAGTATAAAAAAGTTGTAAAAACATTAAAAAAAACATTACTTTATTCACAATTTTGCAATTTCGCGAGCAACTAAGAGCCAGACATGGATAGTAGTAGGCTTAGTTTTATAGAAAATAATTTTTCTAAATAGAACTCTATAGAACTGATTATTGTATATGTCGTAGGCAAGTAGATATTTTAAGAAAATAGCTTTTGACTAGACAAATGTTATCTGCCTAGTCAAATGGCTTTCACCCATTTATTTATGTTTGAATGCTATTTTTCTAAGCAAATAACATTTGCCCAAACGCTTTTTAGGGAAGTGAAAATTATTTATATTTATGGGTACATGATCATAGCGCATGCTCTATGGTCACATGCGCATGTTTAATTGTTGTGTAGATAGGAAAGTATATGCGTGGAGACGGTAGGTTCCGCATGCTCTATGGTCACATGCACATGTTTAATTGTTGTGTAGATAGGAAAGTATATGCGTGGAGACGGTAGGTTCCGCTTCCCCCTAGGGATGAGGAGGGCTCCACTACCATTAAAATTAGACACATTGATCTGAATTGAACCACGCTTCACGTGAAAACATGTAAACCCATGTGAAACTTTATTTCGCATTAAAAAGTATATTTGTGGGAACAGTGTTTCGTCCCCCCTTTTCCTACGGGGGAGGCCCCACTACTATTAAAATTAGACATATAGATTTACCTTGAACTAAGCTCTGCGTGGAAAGTTGTAAACCCATATAATATCATTTCACATGGTTTACAACTTTTCACGCAAAGCGAAGTTCAACCTATTTTAATGGTAGTGGAGTCATCCCGTGGGGTGGGGGGGAGGGCGGAGCACACTGTCTTCACGCATACACTTTTTTATTATTATTTGAGGTGAAAGCGTTAAACTAAACAATACATTATTATTAATTATAACAAATACCATTTGCTTAATAGCGATTCAGTCAAGTAACATTTGCCTAGAAAAATAGCATTTTCCTAAGAAAATAACATCTCAATACAAAAATAAACAAAAACCATTTGACCAGGCAGATAGCATTTGTCTAGTCAAAAGTTATTTTCCTAAAATAACTATTTGCCTACGACATATACTCCATCCAACGAGAGAACAACCACGGCCTGCACATAGGCAAGCGAAGTGAGGAGAGCGTGGCACGCTATTCGATACCATATTTATATATGGCACACTTGGGGCTTTCTAGTCGTTCTTTTGGCGGAAACCTGCGTCAAATGGACGAGTTTTCGTCCGATTCATGGTTATTCTCTTGCTGAACGGAATATACACAAATAGAACACAAAACTTTCTCATTTATATACCAAATGTAATTGCATATCAAAATTAGAGATTTATAATAACCCTTCTTTCTTATCTCTGAAAAAACGAAAACGAGAAAAAAGCTGTTTTTCCGAATGGGGCATTCCTCCGATTGATGAAACTTTACAAGTAACTTCAAAAGATCATATTAAAAGATCATATCAACTCTCAAAATCATATATATATATATATATATATATATATATGGATTTTGCATGGTTCAAAAGAAATAAATAAAAATATCATTAAAAATCGTAAAAACCGACAAAAGAAAATCCAACTCCAATAACCTTGATCTTGACATATGTTATCAAGATTATGTCCCTGAATAACATTTAATAAATTTTAGTTGTCACTCATTGTTTATTAACAAGTTATGAACAAAACAATTTTCACTATATATATGTGAAATATCCATTTAATATATTTAAATATTCCGTTTATCCATTTATTTATGTGTAGTAAATCAAACGTATGATGGGGAAGGGCCCCGCCCACACCTGAAAACTAACTTAACCTAATCCATTTCCTAGAGAAAAAAAAAATACTTTAGTGCGAAACGAGGTCCATGTTTCTACAATTCAAAATGAGGTTGCAACTTTTCACTTAAAGTCAGGTCTACTCTCAAATCATATTTTAGTTTTGAATCAGAAATAGGTTACGTTATGTATTACGTTATATCTTTCGAAAGTGGTGCCCCTCCGTAGGGACGGGGAAGAGAGGGCGGAATTCACTGCGTCCACGCTTATACTTTGCAAGACAAAGTAAAGTTCACATGGATTTCCACACAAAGCAAGATCCATCCTCAAATCAAATTTTAGTCAAAAATAGATTTAACTTTTATTTTCGGAAGTGGAGCCCCCCGTAGGGGAGGAGAAATGGAATCTCCCCTGCACTCACGCATATGCTTGATGATGATAAGATGCGAATTTCATTTTTACAACTTTGACCCTTCATTGTAATCACTTTGCGTTTATAACATGTAGCGTAAAGCGAGATACAATTCATATCCTCGAATGCTTCGAATTCGAAAGGATTATACGGTTTCATATGGGCTTGAAACATTTCGTGTAAAGCGAGATTTATTTCATATCGCTCGGTGCTTCAGATGCATAAGGAAGTTTATAATTATATGATGCCATATAGGTTTGTGAATTTTTAACCAATGTACTTTTTCTAATAATAATATAAATAAATCTTATCGAAATTGCATTAACATTTGGATAGTTAGGGAATACGGAATCCGATTATGTTACGGATGCGTATCTAAAGCAGAGTGCTGCGTGCTTTATGATTGTCAGACGACATTGGTAAAATTTTAAGATGTAAGGAAAAGATTGCAAACGTTGATTCTTGTAAATCGGCTGAAGTGAATTCATTACAGTGCCACTTGTGGTAATCAGCATCGCACTATCAGAAAATTATATATCCCTGCTGATAGCGCTAAACAATCAAAATTGCCCGACATGCACAAACTATAAATAATTTAAATATGACTCTTTCCATTCCTTCTATCTCTACGTATTCTCCCGATGCCGCTACTGCTTCTACTCCTTTTAATTCTGCTACGCTTACAGTTTTAAATAGCTTCTGGAACCTTTGAAGGCTTTTAGCCAGTCTCGCCAGTCAATAGTCTATTAGCTGATGCTAGGAAAGGGGTCTTTTGCCTAAAAAGTGAAAGTGCACATAGAATGGCAAAGCATGGATGTCTATTGTATATGGATAAGCATGGATGTCTATCTCTTCCCGAGTCTATTCAAGTTACGTGACAGCAGTCGGTTTGCGTTTTAGGTATAAAAAGTATAACGTGTGTAAGACGGTAAACGAGAACAAAGAAAACGTGATCATCACAAGATTCTAATGCAGGATATGATCTTGCTCACTTATTCCTTTATGATGAGGAAGATGCTTTTTATGAAGACGCCTGAAGAAAATTTCGAGAAGACAATCAGTCATTGATAAATGATGAGACAATCTCTGATATATATAGTTTTTTGAGGGAATATAAATCAAGCGACGCGGTGGCGTCGCGACGACAAGTTCATAAAAAAAAACGCCAATTATAAAAAAATTTGTCTGGCTTGTCAAGAGTTTTGCCTATGTACAAAAACCGCGCCGCTACCAAATAGCTTATCCGGAGTTTTACGTCTATAATACTTTCGATTAAATATCTCAGGAACTAGAGCACTAATCAAAAATCTAACTGCACTTTTATAATATAATGTAAATGCAAGCTTTCGATTGCGATCAGGTTGCGATTGCAGTGAGAGAGAGAGAGAGAGAGAGAGAGAGAGAAAGAGAGAGAGAGAGAGAGAGAGAGAATGTTGACATGAGTTTTGTATACAAAGTATTTTATACAAAATTTTATAAAGTCTTATATAAGAACGTCAAAAAAGATATAATAATAATTAATTAGTCAAATTTCAATTTATTAGTATATGCTCATTTATTAATTTAAAAAAATCATATACAAGAATTAATACAATATAATTTTTCACATTGGAATAATGTTTAAAAAACATGTACCAATTGTGATGTCTCATACTTGAAAAGACTGATATAATAATAACAGGAAGTATTATCATCTTACAGTTATTGTTATTTAAAATTAGTGATACAAAATATGGTACAAAAATTATTAAAGTAACAGATTTAAAAATTAAAGCTGTACCTATGGAAAAGATAAGTATTGATGCGAATATGTATAAAGTCATTAGTGGAATTTTTCATCAAGGTAAAAGTATAATTGATGGACATTAAGCAAGCATAGTACGTGCTAAAAGTACCGAGTGGCAATTAATAAATGACTTAAAAGTACAAAAATGCTTGGCGTGCCCGTCGCAAATATGAAACTAGATTTGTGTTGTCTATACAATATTGCATGTGATATGAAAATTATTTGCATATTATATCATATATTTATTTATATAATTATATATATTTTATAATATATATTTTGCAAGTCAAAGGAATCCTAATTGCATTAATAATGATAAATGATGCAAGTAATTTTTACATAATATGAAATATTGTACAACACGAATTAATTGTATATGTTTATGACCCGGACACGCCAAGTTTTTATATTTCGCTTTGTAAGTTTGTTTTATACGCGCGCCCCGACTTAGAGTTTACGAAAAATTTTTTTTCAAATTATACATTCTGTAAGATATACTTTGTCAATCAAAAGAATTCTAATTGCACTTAACATTAACAATATGATTTGATATTATAGTATATAACATCTTTAATAAACTCTAAAATAATGTAATTTATGATATACTATTCAAAATTGAACTTATTTCGGAAATCATTTTGTTAATAAAAATTAAATGTGTTTTAATTTTAAGGAGAAAATCTGTCTAAAACACTTCTATAAAAATTGATTTTATGATATCTACTATTTCAAATTACAAATCTTTACAAACTGAATTACTTGTAAATACTTGGCCAATTAATTATTGATTTCATTTAGTTTTTTTATTTTTTAGACAAAAATTTTTTGATTAGTTATTTTTTCAGAGATTAATTTCAATTTTCTGTTGTGTAGAAGGAATATTTTTTATGTACTTGGCGTGCTTTTTTTTATCTTTGTGAGGTTTTTTTTTATTGTGATATATAGTTTTTCGAGTTTATATGTTTATATGTTTGCACTTGATTTACTATTCGAAAACAGAAGATCGCTTGGCAGATCAGACAAAATTGTTGAAATCGAGATGAAGTTTTGCTAACAAAAATATTAAAAAGATGTCTTGTTGAAGGAATTTAAAGCAATGCAGACGGACATTAGAGAGTTCTGTTTAAAGATTTGTCCCGAAAATTGTCGTACAAGCAAGACTTTGTTTTTCTTAATAAAAGAAACAGGAGTTCTTGAAACAATTTGCTTGGATTGCTGGTGTGCCTATGACTGTCTCAAAGATCATGGTTGCAATCATCTAAATATCAACCATGAAGAACACCATTTCATAGATCCCGAAACCGGAGTAAACACTCAAATGATTGAGTCTCAATGGCGGCTTCTGCGATTATACCGAGGAGGCATTTCTAAGGCTGACTCGATTATTACCTGTGCAAAGATCTCTGAGGGAAATAGCAAAGGAAAAGTCTAAATATATTTGCTTCCTTGATAATTTTTATAGTAAAAATATATCCAAAGGCTAATCAATGATTGTTATTATGATCCAGAAGTAGTTTTTTAATATGGAGTAGAGATGAGTGGAGAATGATATGGGTGGTTATCGTAAAAAACTGTTCAAGCCAGTGACACACACTTGAGGTTAGGTTAGGTATAGAAATGTATTCTCAACTTACAACGAAAAAAAAGAAGAATAAAAAAATAAAAAAAGTTTAATTTTTTTCAAAAATAAAGAATTACATTTTTTATAAACTTTTTTTTGTTTATAGCTTTTTCGTAAACAATGAGTGACAATAAAAAACTAATGTTTGATTTTGTGAAGTTGCCAGTAGATAAATTAATAGAGGAATGTTTAAAACGACCAAATTGGCAATTTATTGTTTAATTGATAATCAAAACGTTTCGACTATATGGTTTTAGTCCTTATCAAGTCAATTAAATAAACTAAATAAAATAAACTAAATAAAATATAAGTAATAATAATCATGTTAATTAAATGAACGAACATATGTATTTACGATATAATTAACAAGTCAAAAGAGAAAAAAACCGATATATCATAACTGTGTCAACAGATGTTTGATATATTGAGAAAGATTAAACAATCTTCATTAATTTATTGTATATGTTGTTTAAATTCTCTGTGTCATTTTGAGAGTTAATAATGTTAAATTTTTTAATAAAAAACTGTTTCTCTCTTCCTTACATGTTTTTCGATATGCAGAATATCAGGCGTTGCCCAATCGAAGTCATGATCAAATTCTAATTTGCTAATTACAGAAAGATTATTTGCGTGCATTTTTATGTTATTAAAATGTTTTTTGACGCGGGTACTTAAATGTCTTTTTGTTTGAAGGGCTACAGTTTTTACAATTTATTTTATAAACCTCCGTTCTATTACTAATAGGCAGTCCATCTTTACCACATTTAATTGAGTTTAATGTTTTAAGTATATTGTAAACAATCGTAAAATCAATACTGTTAAAAACCGACCGATATTGTCACTTAAACCTTCGACAAATGGTAGTGCAATGTAGGAGGGTTTGTTTGCACTATTTTCCTCAGTGCTTGGAACAACTCAAACATGGTGTTTTAAAAAATTAATTCTTTTGTAAATTTAACGGTTAATAGTATTTTGGAAAACAGTTATTAAATAAAATGCGTTTCACGACATCAATATTTTTATGAAAATATCTGATGAAAAATCTGACTGATCGTCAGATAGTAAAATAGCATGACCAATGAGACTAAAAATGGTGTCCATTTTATATTTAAATGAATCGTTAGAATAAAAATTAACATATTTATTGGAACAGGTAGGATTTTTATACCAATTTGTTAAAATTCTTCCATTAGAACGAATGACAGTGGTGTTCAAAAAGTTAATAAATGAATCTGATTCTATTTCATGCGTGAATTTTAAGCGTTGATGATAACTATCGAAAATCATCCTAATCTCGTCAATCTTTGTATGTGGAACAATGGCAAAGATATCATCCACATATCTATAATAAAGGGGAACAGTAAAACTCAATAAATTCAAGCAATGTGTCTCTAAGTCAACCATCACAATTTCTGCTAAAATAGGTGATAAAGGAGATCCCTAGAACTGTCAAAGATCTGTTCATAAAATTGTCCTATAAAAGAAAAACTAGTCGAATCCAGAATGATTTTGATATAAAAACTGAAGCAAATTAAATTTTATATTCGGAGCGATGTCATTCCAATGTTTTTTAATAGTGCTCAAAACTAACTCTTTAGGAATATTAGTAAATAATGCAGTAACATCAAGTGAGATCATTATTTCATCATTAATAAGTTTATCTTTCATGTTAGCAACAAATGACCAATCATCTTTCATATGAGATTTAGGTTGCAAGTTGGAATTATATAAAATGATATGAATGTACTTCGATACATTATATAACGGACTGCTCAATAACGATGCAATAATACGTAATGGAAATCCAGTTTTACGAATCTTAGGTAGTCCATAATATCGTGACAAATTACCGTTAGTAATGTTTAAATGTTTATATGTGGACTCGTCTATTAAATCGTTATTGCGCCAAGATTTATCAAGCATATTAATTTTGCTAGTTAATTGTCTAATTGGGTCTTTATTCAATTTTTTGTATGTAGATTAGTCATTTAATATAGATTCCATTTTTTCCAAGTAATCTTTCCTTTCCATAACTACTGTAATTTAACCTTTATCCGCTAACTGGATCCGTTAACTGAAACTAGTTTAACATATAATCAACTTTCTTCTCCAAGATTTTAAAATGTATTTAAATATAGTTGGTACAAAAGTGAATATTTATCAACACATTCTAAAAAGTTTTTTAATCCAATAAATTTTTGTTATTTTAAAAAAGAAAAACATATACCAAGATGCAATATTTGTGGTAAAATGGTTTTTATTACGTTGTGCATGGTGCAAATAATATTTGTGTTTTGATCATTTCTTTGAACAATATCATTATTGTAATAATTACATAAATAAATATTATTATTATAATTAATTTAATTTTAAAATTAATTTAATTTTTGTTAATGAAAGAATTTTATAAAGCATTTGAATATTTTTCGAATACTATTATGCATCTACATCTTAAATTGAAATTTAAAATATTATTTTAAAATTATAATTTTTAATATTATTCAAATATTACATACTCTCATTCCATTTTTTATATTAGTATGATATAATGTATGTAGTATAGAAAGATTATTTATATAGAATAGAATAGAATAGTGTCTTTATTGCCCCCCAAAGGGGATTCAATATTACACAATTACTCTATACAATTACAATACAATATATTTTAACATTTATCTGTTTTATACAGCTCTCAACCCCTCTGCTGTCCTAGTTTATAAGGCTTACATAGCTAATAACTTCCTCCCCCTCCTCGTTTCTCCGTTCTCCTCTCGTAACTCCCCTTCTCCTTATCGTTTTTCCCAGTGCCCATTGCTGTCTCCATACGCCTCCCGTTCTCCTAATCACTCCTTGCTTCACCGTCTTGCATTCTTCTCCCATCATACTTTCCTCACCTCCCATTTCCACTCTTTCCCTTCTACCCATAACCTTCAATTGTCCATCAACGTGCTCCTGCCTTTCCTTCTTTGTTCCCTTGCTTTCTCCATCCATCCTCCATCTCAGCTTCCTTTCTTCCATTGATAGATCCTCGTCCATACCAATACCTCCTTATTTCGCCTTTCATTTCCAGAAGTTCCTCTCTATCCCCTTCCTCTTCTACCTCTATCAATAAAACTTTTCTTCCTCCTTCATCTACCTTTTCTATTATCCCTGCCGTTTTCACTCTTCTATCCAAGGTCTCCTCCATCACTTCCGTGGCAATCTTCGCTCTTTCTTCCGCATCCACTCCTCTCACTCCTCTCCATATCATATTCCTCCTTCTCCTGTCCTTTCTGTCCCGATCTTTCCTTTCCCCTCTCTCTCTTATCAGCCTCCATCCTTCTTCCGAACCTTCACTTTCACTCCCAGACCTTTCTTTACTTTTTTCTTTCTCCTTCCTTCTCACCTCTCTCTTAGAGTCCTTTTCCTCTCCTCTCTTTTCGTCTGATTTCCGCTCCTCTTTTTCACACTTCTCTCTTTTCCCTCTCGTCTTCTTCCCCTCGCTCATTTCCGCTCTTTCCATCCTCGTGTCTTCCATTTCCTTATCTTCTTCTCTGTACCTCCTGTACCCCCTCTCCTTTGTTCCCACTGCTTTCTGATATCTCTTTCAATATCTCCATTTTCTTCTCCTCACCTGTTTTTCCGTACATCCCTCCTTCTGCTCTCCTTTCCTCTTAGCTTCTCCTCTTCCTCCTTTTCTCTTGTTTCCGCTTTTTCCCCCCTTCCTTCTTTTTTCCATGGCAATTCTCTTCCATCCTGCTTGCTTACCCCTTTTTTCTTCTTCTCCAACTCGCCTTTTTCTGCCCCTCTCTTCCTATACATCATTACAAGCCTTCCCTTCTCTACCTTCCACTTGTATTCTCTGTCTCTTTCCTTTTCAGTACCCCACCGGTATCCTCTTCCTTTCTCTACTTCCTCTTTCTTCTTTTCCCTGTTCCTTTGATCCTCGAATTTCCTTTCCATCACGTCTCCTTCAATCTCCTTCGTTCTTCTTCTGCCTCTTTTAATTCCCATATCTCTCTCTCAGCTTCCTCTTCACCCTCTTCCTCACCTGTCCTCGCTTCCCCCTCGCTCTCTTCCTTCGATATCATAGGCCTTCTTCTCAATTCTCCGCTTATCTCTTCTCGATCATCCCCAGTCTCCTTTCTTTCCTCCTTTAAGCCCTTATCGCATTTTCCCTCTCTCTCATGTCTCTGACTGTCACCTTCTCCTTTTTTATCTTGGTTCCCTTGCTCGCTCGTATTCCTTTTTTCTCTCACTGCCCCCCCCTCCCCCCCTTTAAGATTATTTATATAACTGGGCTATAAATATTATCACTAAAATTCAACATCGTTATCATGTATTGCGAAATCTTACGAAAAAAAGAAAAAAGAAATAAGTCAGGAAACAGCGAACGAATAATATTAGTGTATGTAGCGTGCATTTTTATTTTATTTCTCAAGAATTAATTTACGCAACTTTAATATACATGGTTGAATTTAGTGCAACATAAGTTTTAATATAATTTAAAAAACTTTTTAAAAATATTAAAAAAAAAATGAGGTAAGGATATTTTGAAAAATTTTACAATTTTTGAAAAATCCAGATACGTCATTGTAAAGTACATTTGAAACTATAAAATTTTTGTTTAAATAATTTTTTCATATTTTTTTTTTGTTACGATGATATTTGCTTCGAAATGTAAAAACCGAATTTTGAAAAGAATTGTTTTCATCCCTAAAACCGTTTTTTAGCACTAATAATAAATCGTTTCATTATTAGGACCTATTATTCTATAATTATGCAAAGTTTCAAATTTTTTTAAATTTTTGCGTTACCGAATGTCCCTTGTAAATACTGCGCATAAAATATCGATACTGACCCAATCTGCGGAAAAGATCTCTACGTTCGAAAAGTTATCCCCCAGATCATTAAAAAGTTCCGGTTACACTAAAAATGATTTCTCCCAATTCTATTGCCATATACGAAGACTCCTAAGTACAGTACATAAAATAAGACCAATATTAGTTCGATAACCTGCAGAAGGCAGCTTTATACTCGAAAAATTGCCGTCAAGATAAATAAAAAATTCTCGTTACACCAAAAATTTTTTATTTTTTCTCATTTTTACTGCTATAGATGCGTCATACAAATAAGGAAATACATTAGTTTAATTTTCTCCGCAAAAAATATCTTTATTACAGAAAATAATTATAAACAGTTATTTAAATAATTTAAATAATTTGAAACATGCATTATATTGCAAGCATATGTGTGATTGCATAGATTATACATGATGTCTTGAATTTATAAAGATTATAGGGATAAAATACATAATTACACTATAGGACAAAAAATCACTTTTTCTTTCTCTCCGAAATGCGATAGTACGTTTCCCAAAGTTTTTTTTACGCTGAACACGATGCCATTGAATTTACCTAGCATGTTAGGATTTAGAGTAAATTGGAAAGAAAAGGATAAAAAATGGCGTTTTCGGCTATTTTTAACATTTTTTTGCGACAAAGAAATTGATTTCTAAATAAATTTAATGGCATCTGAAAGTATAATTCAAGAGCTTTCAAACGAATTTTGGTTCATATCGTACAACTTATTTTCATTAAGTTATGGCTGTTTAAATTTTAGACATTCTGTATAATTTACAAGAAAAATAAATATATATTTATATATATGCAGCAAATAAAAAATGAAATTGTAATATAAATTTACTTGCAAAGAATAAGTCAAGGATAATTAAAATTCCGTCATTTAAATTGACAATTAAGTGTAATAGCATGTGTATTCAAAATTGTAAAGATATTTGCATTGTTTAATCGAATAATATCAAGTGTAACCAATTTAACACTGACTACGTAGGAGCAAAGGTAAATAATGATTTGTAATATAATCTGGCAATAATATTTCCCTGGAATAATATTTATTATCTCTTATGCTATTATTTTCAATATTTTTTAATTAATATAATGTGGAAGTATATCTTTTATAGAATGGCAAATCGATGAAAATTCTAACTTTTAGTTTATATTTTCGTCTAAGAAGTCTGCGTTACTTTCGAAACAAGAATTTATCTCGCATACAGCATTATCATATTTATACTTGAAAGTATGAAATTTATTGAAGCCAATAATACTGTCACTCTTTGGAAAATTGTCAATAATATGGTCATAAATTTTTCGTAGTAATAATCTAAGTCATCTTAAGTATCACAATAAATCAATATACCTATGCATTTTAATATAAGATTTTTATTTTTTGAGTATTTCGAAAATTTGTTATGTATAGTAAACAGAATGCGTTTTTGAAAATGTGCTGTATATACAATAGCTATATACAATAATTAAGTCAGAACATACCTTTTCTTTTTATTTGGAATAATATAAACTTCATCTAAATTTTGATACTGATGTTATATTTTATTCGCTCATTATTGCATTTATTAATTTTCTTTCCAGTCAACAACTGAGAATAATGACCAAACAAAACGTTTCATTCAATTAAAAAATGGGGGAATGTCTTCAAATATACTTATGGCAATAGTGTCATGTACTGCGGTTGTCATTTCAGCTATTGGAAGTATTGTACCATTTTTATTAATTATGATTGCATATAGAATACATTTGCACTTTATATCTTTCGGTTTTCAAACTACAGAGCATCAAAGTAAATTATAATGTCATTCTTATTCAATATTCTATATTCCTATATTCTTCTTAATAGTAATATAATCTCTATAATACCGAAGGAGAATCCTTATCACGATCTGCGGGTTCAGAATTTTCAGCCAGAGAAAGCGAAATATGTAAAGCTTCCGCTTTTCTGGCTCTGGAAATCGCCACACAACGCGCAGCACTACTTCAGCGCGGAAGTTATGAAATATATAACAGTTCTTACCTTTTTAACAAAGAGATTTCTATATACTAATGAGAAACAAAAACGTCTCCATATCTAGATAGTTCCCTTTTGATGCATTGGAACATTAAATTTTTGCTTATTTGTACGTATTTCCTTTTTATCACTTATAGCTATTTGCTCCTGCGGATAGAAATAAAAAATTAAAAATTTATATAAAAAATTAAAAATTAAAAACTTATGCGAAAATTAAAAATTCAAAAATCAAAAAATAAAAAGAATTTTATTTAAAAATCTTGGTGCTGTTAAGTTTAAAAATTAATAACTGCAACTGTATCTTAAAGTAACAAATAATTAACTTAAATCAAATATTATATCAATAATTACAACGTAAATGTACGGAGTAATGGATTTAATGAAGTAATATCATTACTATATTGTAATGGAGAAATGAAGTATTATGGAGTAATGGAGTAATATCATTAATATATTGTTCAGTTTAACAGCGCCAAGATTTTTAAATAAAATTTTTTTATTTTTTGATTTTTGAATTTTGAATTTTTGCATAAGTTTTTAATTTTTAATTTTTTGTATAAATTTTTAATTTTTAATTTTGTTTACATTTTTAGTTTTGTTTTTTGTTTTACATATTATCTTTTTTTTTATTGGAAGTAATATTGGAAATAATAAAATAAATAAATTTTTTAACATAAATTTTTATTTAGTTGGCGTAAGTTTTTGAATTCATATTTTTTTTAAATTAAAACAATTACTTTGTATAACAATATTTTTAATCAAAATATTTTTATTTAAATAATAATAAAAAAAATATTAAAAATAATATTGTTTTTTGTGTAACACTTTTTCATATAGCGCATGTGCTTGGCGCCTTTTTTATCTTTTTTTAAAAAAGTAAATTTTTAGAGATTATATATCTTTCAAGAAAAATAACTTGATCATTTATGTATGTACACATATGTATATATTTTTGCATACATGTATATGCATGTTATATAAAAGAAATATATATATATATATATATATATATATATATATATATACACATGTGTGTATAATAAAATATTTTTTTAAAAGAACCCTAGCAAATAAAAATTGCCTCTAGAATAAAATTTTTTATAATAACTGGATTGCACATACAAACAGCTTTTGGAACATAATATTTTTTAAAACAACCAGCACAATGATAAAATCGCTTCCGGCATAAAATATTTTTTTTAATAACCAGAACGCACATGCAAATCACTTCTAAAATAAAATATTTTTTTTTAAATAACTAGCACACAAATAAAAATTGCCTCTAGAATAAAATATTTTCTTTAATAACCAGAGCATTCATACAAACCGCTTCTGGAATAAAATATTTTAAAAAGCAATTAGCATACAAATTAGATCATATTTGGCTTTTACAAATATGCATGTATATAAATTTATATAAATCTAAATATATAATATATATAAAATATATATAAAAATATATATAAAATAAATATATATAAAATATATATAAATGTAAATGTATATTATATTACACGTACATGTATGTACATACATAATATATATACTTACAAATACATATGCGAATATATCATGTATATACATATTTGTATACCGCTAAAAAGAGGCTTGTACTCTGTTTTCGTTTCATTATGTACAAAATGATACATATGTGTTTTACAAATTCTATTGCACTCGACACGTTAGAATGCGTTAGAAAAGTCGATCTTGCGCTGTTTTTTTGTTACACGTACGTACAGCGCTTCTCGAGACTGCGAGTATCTGTCTGCGTAAGACAGCCATGTATCGCCACATTGAATTACTTCACGCTACATATATATTAAGCATTCCATTGTCCTTTCACTATGCAAGATTCGACCCATCATCTCTGTCTTCTTTTCTGTCTTTCTTTTCGTCCTATTTCTCTCCCTCCTTTTCTTTCCAAAATTCTCGAATTTATCTGCTTTCAGCAACTAAACCTCTTTCTTGCAGATGCCAATGTTATCTCTTCCAATCAGATTTCCGATGTATGCACAGAACCACAACGGCATTACTGCATATTGCCGATTCCATCTTCCGCAACTTAGACAAGAGTTTCCTTGCCACTCTAGTTGCCCTCTATTACTCTAAAGCTTTCGATAGAGTCAACCATGAAATGCTTCTGGCCACTACATTTTTATTTTGGCTTATTTGATTGTGCTGTTTCTCTCTTTCGATCCTATCTAAAAAACTGCTCCTAACGCGTTCTTGTTTATAACCCTTACCTACCCTCTTCTCTCCTCATAACGTCCGGTGTTCCTCAGGGCTCTATTCTCGTTTCTTTTTAGTCTCTATATCGCAGATTTAGTATCCCTTTCACTTAAATCAAACTCTACATGTACGCTGATGACGTTCTTCCTATACCTTCTTACTATCAAGCTTTCAGAAGCATCTCTATCTGCTTCCGTCTTAAATGAAGATCTTCAGCTAATATCCGATTGATCATCTGCAAATAATCTACATATAAATCCAACAAAATTCTCTTCCCTAATCATTGGTTCCCAGTCCTACCTCTCACGCTTGCATTCCTTCAATCTCCATAAATTCCCATTATCAATGTATCATCCAGGCGTGTCCTTGGTCTGCATATTGACTCCTTATGGACTTTTGAACACTATGTTAATATTAAATGTAAAGCAACTTTTCTATGTCTCAGCAAGCTTTTCTACGTCTCTATCCTCTTCGGCTCTCTCAACATCACAAAAATTTTTAATTTCTCAACTCCTTATCTCAATTTCTTTCTTTTTTCAATTATGCCGACACTGTATACATACCTTACTCAATTAAGCGCTTCTTTCTTTAATAAACTAGAACGCAAAAAACTAAGAACTAAAATTAGAACATAAAAAACTCATGTTTTTGATATTAGAAGAAAACCAATTTTCTTCTAATATCAAAAAGTTTGATCATATCACATTTCTTTTTATTCAATCCGGATAAACATATATCAACGGTTCATTCTGCATCTGTATTGTTTTATCTATAATGTTCTTCATAGCGGTATTCCATCTTACCTGCGCAATTGTCAAAAATGTGTATGTATGTATGTATGTATATATATATATATATATATATATATATATATATATATTGTATAGACGCGCGGTGAAGTGGTGAGAGAAGTGTTTTACTGCTTGTACGTAGTTTTCGTGAAACGTCCCTCCCACCGCTTCGCCACGCGCCTAGTATCACGTTACAGTAAGACGTCTCTTCTCGCCGCGCGCTTGTGCAAAACGTGGGTTGGCCTATCTTTTTTAATTTCTTATTAATTGTCGTGAAAATCGCAAAACGTTAGGAGACTTTCCTATTCAGTTTAACATGCTTTATATGCACACGAGAGGTGATCCGCGAATTATGGGACCCTGTATATATATAGGGCTCCGTACATTCCAGACTGAGATTTTATAAGATATTTAATTCTGAACAAAAAATTTCTCATAAACATGGGTCGAAAAATACTTTTTTAAGAAGTTATCACTCAAAAATTTTTGATAAAGAAAGAGCAAAAGATGAAAAAAAATAAAATAAAAAGAAAATGAAATAAAAAAATGAAACTTTGTAAATTTCTTGAAAAAACGATAAAAGTAAAAAATAAAAATCTTTTTCTTTTATGAAAATAAAATAAATTTTTTTAAATTAAAATAGCACGTAATAGTAGAAAATGAATAAGAACGTGTAAAATCTAACTGATCTCAAAATGTCCTCTCCCTAGCTCCAAAGCACATTTTTGACATCGAGTAATGACCGATCTAGTTGCTTTACGGATTTCTTCCGGTTTGAAACTGGTTATATCAAAATCTATGGAACGCACAACAATCATTTTGATTTCATTTGAAAGAATTACACACATAATGAAAAGATCTACCTTCCCTTAAAGGGTTATCCGCGAATTATCGAACACCCTGTATATATATATATATATATATATGTATGTTATATATATCATATAGAATTAATTTTTTTAGTTGATAAATGCTGTCAAATTTTTTTTCATTTCCCAAAGTTGGTACTTTATTTCTCATATCGAAAATAACTTATATGTAAAACTTTAGATCGACTAGGAGCAGGATTTATTTGGAAGTACATTCTGAATTTTAATAATACATAAACCATTGAAAATAATGATAGACCATACATCCAAAACTTATTTACAATTGAGAGAATTTAATATAGCTCTATATTATAAAAACACAAATTTAAAGACGATGCTCAAATCATACAGGAAACGGCTTATGGCGCTACATAAAAATAATTTATGGCAGCCGATAGAGTGTAGCGAATAGATTAAACATTCTAGTGAACGCAATTCTGAAAAAATACCGCCGTCTCGAGTTACAGGTCATTAAAAAAAAACCAGTTTTTGGATTATAATTGTTTTCTCATATTGTAAAGATGTAAAATAATTATTCAATGTTTGACAAAGTGAAGATAATGAGTTTCACCCAATTCTATTGTAAGATCTCTCTGAAGAGAGGATCTGAAAACTAACCTTTTGTATCTGGCACCCATCGTAGATTAAAAGGCTACATTCTTCTAGAGGGAATAAGCCAAGGTCGGATTTTTAGGCGGTTTCTTATAAATCTAGTAGAAATAGAATTTTCATCTGCTTGAAACACCTCCACAGTGACGGTGAACAGTGATGTTTTAATTTTCGTATTGCTTTATTTAACAGTAAACTTTTTTTTATATAAAAAATCATATTATTTAAATCAAATACTATGATGGTAGATAAAAGGCAACATCGAAAGGCGATATCTTATTTAAAAATAAAGCTTATTGCGCAAGTTTAGATAGTAGGCAATGTCAATAAGTCAGGCATCACTTTTCTCATGGTCTGCTTTTTGGAGATCCAGTCATGTTGATCAATCGATTACATAAATTACTGCGCTGACTATAAGTCGCTTCATCGTGAGCGTCGCTAGTGATAAGAATTTCTCGCTGGTGATAAGAATAGATTGAAGCTCACTTTTATATAGAAAAATTGGTCTTGCCACTGGGCAAGTCGAGATTCCATTCTAGTCAGCAGGAATGTGTTGGAAAATGATTATTATTATTTTCGCCTTATTTGTTTCGTCTACAAGGTAGCGTACAAAAATTAGAACAAACCTGTAGCACAGGTATCAAGTAATTCAATTGAATTGAGCACGACATCTCAACGGACGCATTGCTCCCAACAACTCCTGTATGATGATTACCGAGTCGTCAGTCTTATCAGCCACCGAGCGAAGGATAGCAGCGTCTGAGAGCAAACATGCGAGCCGTCTTATTATTGTAAGTCCATAAAATAATTATAATTACGTGAATGTCGGTTCTAACGTATCGAAATGACCGATAGCAAACCGATCGTGGTTATTTAGCAAATCGGCGCGACGAGCAATTAACTTAAGCCTAGTGCGCGAAAAAATTTTGATAGCGCGCGAAGAAATTTAGACACACAATATTTAAGCGACCTGAGTTACCGGAGAACGTCGTCACCGAACGCGATTTTTCGTTTAATAGTTTCGACGAAAGCCTATTTCCGAATAATACGACTGACCCCACTGACACTCAATCAGATACACAAGACCGTTTAGTAAAATTCCGAATAGAGTATCCTTACGACGCAAATTTTAGTTAACCTTGTACGAGAATGATCAATTTGATCCGGAAGAAATTTATGGACATCGGGCAAATAATATGGCCGAAGTATGTTTCCCTCAAGATCGCACTCCCGCGAACATACTGCAAAACGCAATAGACGCCGAAATCGAAAACATGCGGCAATTCATCCGCCAAATTGGCCAAAATATAGCGAAGGCAAATAATACACTTCCCGAGAGTCGCGAAGAAAGAAGAGAATACGCATCTTCTCGACGTATTAAATAAATTACGCGCAAGCATAAATTCTCTAAATCGGCGAACGACTCTAATAGAAGACGCAATAAGAGAATCATCCCGTCAAGAATATCATCATAGAGAAAGTGATAACGATGCGTTTAACGAAATGTATGGACGAACTAATATTGATATTCGAAATCGAAGAAGCATCGCAATGCATTACGTATCGCTAAAAGAAATCAAGATGATGATTCCCGAATTTGATGGAACGTCGCGACATAAACTACAAGAATTTTTAAATGCCTGTACGTATGCCGTTTATAAATCCTGTGGATGAAAATCGTTAATGCAAGCAATTTTATACACTAAATTAAAGAGCAAAGCCACGCAAGATTTTGAGACGCGAGATATACAAATGTCCGGAGAACTAAAACATTAATTGGAAACGTGTTATCAAACTAAGCAAAGTACCACGCACTTACAAATCGAGTTTAATTCATTAAAACAAAAATCAAATGAAACTGCATATGCTTTTGGACAACGTGTCGATTTGCTAGCAATGAAACTGTTACAACTCTATGATCGAAGGAGAGAAACATTCCTCACAATCAAAACGCATTATTCATGAAACAATTAAAAAAACAAGCTTTAATAAATTTTCAAATCGGTCTTCACGACAAATTCAAGGTGCTTGTACGCGCTCAAAGATATACAACACTCCAAGAAACGATAACGGGCACGAACGCCGAAGAAAAAATTACTTGGATCAACAAAAACTTAGGTTTTTATAATAAAAATAAACTTGAATCAAATTCGAAGTTCGACCCCACAATGCTTTAAATGCGAAAAAAACGGACATTACGGACGCAACTGTCGAAGTAGTCAATACGCGGTCCCGAAACCGGAAAAATCCTTGCGGATAAATGCAATAAATGAATATTGTAAATATTGTAAAAAATCCGAGCACTACCGTGAATGTTGGATCTTAAACGAACGACCAGGAACAAACGCAGATAAATTAAAAGAATATAATAAAAAATTAAACGGCAAAAATCCCAAGCAAAAGAAATTACAGCGTCCGCGCAAACGAAATTCGGTCCGACGATAGCAGTAGAGGAAGAGAAAGATGATTCTAAGAAGAAAACGCGTCCTGTCCGAATGTCGAGTTTTACGCATATTAAAGAAACATCGCGTAATCGAACAAAAAATAAATTATTGTTAGTAACGACAAGTAAAAAACGAAAAAATATAAATATTGTACGATTCAGGCTCTACTATTTCATTAATAAAACTTAAACCAATTAAAGGATGACTCACTAATTTACGAAAACAAAATTGCGCTCACCGGAGTAACCGGACACAAGGTATATACTATCGGAAAGATGTATGATACAATTAAAATAGACGTTAAATTAAAATAGACGTTAAGGAATTCTAGAAATCGATTTTCTTCGACAACATTCAGTTTCTACGATTATCAACAAGCTCAATTAAAAATAGGCGACGCCGTATTAAAACTTCATTCGTCTAACAAAATAATTTTAAAACCACGCAGTGAGATGATAATAAAAGTAGCAACTAATCAAAATCGAATAGGAATCGTCCGAGTCGAAGAGAAAGCACCCGATGCATATATCGGGAATTGTATAGTCGATGCCACAAATTACACGTGCCCCGTTAGCGTCATACTACCGACAAAGAAGTCGAAATGCGCCTCTTATTTCACTCGAAGAATCAGAGAGCGACACGTCTGAAATGTATACTATACAAACGAGAAAAAATCCGAAATCTAAAATCTCGAAAAACACAATCATACAAACACATCTAACAGTTATTGCGCACTCAGCACCTAAATGTTGAGGAAAAACAGATACTTTTACGGATATGCGAAGAATATTATGATATATTTCATGTGGACGGAGAACCTTTGATATGTACCACGATGGTAGAGCGACGAGATAAACACGCGCGCCGATACCTCATCGGTGAACATGAGACCGTACTGTCTTCTGGAAAAGCATAAGACGAAAGTAAATAAACAAGTGCAGCAAATGCTAAAAGATCGAATTATCCGGACTAGCACAAGTCAATGGACTGCACCATTACTAGTAGTACCAAAAAAGGCAGATGTATCTGGAAAACCTAAAAGCTCCGAGTAATAATAGATTTCCGGAAGTTGAATGATTTAACGATAGGCGACTAATTTCCACTGCCCAATATTACAGATATATTGGACCAGTTAGGAAACGCCAAATATTTAATTACTTTAGATTTGGCATCAGGCTATCACCAGATAGACTGATGACTGAACGAGATAAGAGTAAGACTGCATTTTCAACACTCTATGGACATTACGAATTTAACAAAATGCCGTTTGGATTGAAAAATGCACCAGCGACATTCCAACGACTTATGAATTCAGATTAGACAGAAATGCAAGGACTTAAATGTTTGATTCATTTAGATGACATTGTTATATATGGAGCAAGCCTAGAGGACCATAAACTTAAGGAAGTATTGCAAAGACTTCGAGAAAATAACTTGAAATTGCAGGCGGATAAATGCAACTTCTTAAAAAGAAGTGATTTATTTAGGTCACATTATTTCGGAGAACAGAATATCTTCGGACTCATCAAAACTAACGGCAATAAAAAAATTTCTTACGCCAAAGAAAATAAAAGACATACAATCTTTCATAGACCTAGCCAGATATTATAGGAAGTTTATTGAAGACTTTTCCAAAATAGCTAAACCGCTAACAAAAGTTACGAAGAAAACCGAAAAATTCGAATAATTAACGAAACAACAAAATGCTTTTGAATTTCTAAGAGAAAAATTAATGACGGCGCCAGTGCTGAAATATCCAGACTTTAATCAAGAATTTAGTGACCATGCACCCGACTATGCAATCGGAGCAATGTAGTCACAAGGAAAAGTGGGCGATGACCGATTGCAAGCAGAGTATTATCTCGCGCGAAGCAGAATTATAATACAACAGAAAAAAAATTGTTAGCAATCATATGGGCCGTAAAACATTTTAGGCCGTACATTTTGGGCCTAATGTATTGTGACGTTGCCGTCCCGCGCGCGTCCATCGGATCTCTCTCTGATCGCTGAGCGCGGAAAACGCATCCGCGCCATCCTCAAACATTAGAGCCGTACCGAAATCTTTAGAGCGGCGTTATTTGTCGGACTTATTTCGTCTTTTTAATTTTATTATTTTCTTATTTCTATACACGGGAGCCTTACCGGAGGAGCGTGAAAACGGATCAAACAACGATCACAACAACTCGGAAGATGACCTTCAGGGAAACGAAAGAGAAAAGGAATTATCAACTACCGAATTCGGAAGTGAGGCGAGAAGCGCGAGAGGAGAAGGAGAATCCTCGCGCCGGGATGCAGGACCGTGCGGAGAAGGATCCCGAAGAAGCTCCATCGCCGCGAGGCACGGCGGGAAAAGAGGAGGTCCGCGAGGGATACTATTGCGTTCCTTGCTTCCGAGATCCCGGCAAGACCCGAGGCCCTCTCAGAAGGTCCCGTGAAAAATTTCGATCGCGATCTCGGGGATGCGCGCGCCCCCGGTACAATCATGAGCGTGCCGCCGAAGGCGTGTTATCGCGTGATTGGCCGTGATAACACGCACTCCGATTGTGCATTCCCAGCTGGCCCGGCGTTATCGATTCTAGATCGCGGCGTTCCCCGGTCAGACTGTCGCAAGCGTGTGCGAGAATGGAACGTGTTTTGGGGTGAGCGAAACGAGCGTGCGAGAGAAAAGAGACTCAGGCCGAGAGAGGAGAGAGCTTGCGAATTCCCATGGACGAGGTCAAGAGCGGAGAACCCGCCAGACCCCGGGACTTCCAGGACGAGAGAGCTTCGATTCTTGTGAGGTTATCCCGCTACGTATTAGCCACGCATATTCGCGATATCGGGAGCGCGTCGTTCTGCCGTCATAGCCGTAATTTAGTGTTGTGTTTGCGTACGAGCTCCGCTCGGAAGTTTAGCGATTATCGAGTCGTGGCGTAATGGTATTAGCAACACGATCTTGTTGGCAAGCGACCCGGGCCCCGAAACGTCTTAAGGGTTGGACTCACTAATTATTGCGCGTTTTATATCGTCCGTGTCGTCTCTCTGAAGATCGCGGACCGGGGCTACGGCATAATATATTAGTCGTGTAATTTCTCGCCCGTCTAGCGTCTAAGTCGTGTATGTGTGAGTGTGTCTCGCGATTAGGTATTCTTTGTTAATCGTCGAATGTGAGTATGTTTCATGCGAATATTTCGGGCGATTATTTTCTTTGGCGAATCATATGCGTTGGAATGAATGAGTGTTAGAGTTATTTCGCGGAGAGTGTGGAATATCGTTTGAGCATTGCGAGCTAGATTTGCGCGGTGCATGCTAAGGGTGCACTGGATGCATGTGGTACTCGTACGGCATGTCAGAATAGCGAGCGAAATATTATCGACCCATTAGAGGTCCGATAATCGATCCGATATAATTGCGCTCGGGCACAGGCCCGATCGGCTCTAATTTAACGTCTTATTTTCCGTGGCGCTAAGTCGTTTCTAACCCAGACTCATTTCCGTGAACTTATTAACGTGACTGAGCGTATCCGAGCTTATCCTTGTTTAGCATTCGGACATATCTTTTCTAAATTAATAAAGCTGTTATCTATTTGTTACGATTGACGAATTTAATTTATTTTACGCGTATTTGTCGCTCTATTTGTGTCGCCTCTTACCTTCATATATCGTTTGTCCAACATCCGCCCTGCCCTTCTACCGTTAGGTGAGCTAGTCAGCCCGCGACGAAATCGACTTCTTTCTTCGCGTTTTTTTCGCGTCTATCTCGCGTATTTGATGAATTGATACGTGCAAGACCGTATCTGGCGCCCAACTTAAATTCTCGCGAGTTTTAAGGTTTCGTCACGGCATGCGCGGAACATCTTCCACCTCGTTCCCGCCCGGCGTGTAACCATTTCTCCATTCCTTGTGTTTTTGACGACAATCCCCTTTTCCCGTATCTTCCGTCCGGCGAATCGTACTCCCGTTCGCCGACGCAACTGAACAACCGCGCGACGGAGAGATCGCGACGGCGTACGCGCACCGGGATCGCGAAGGGAAAAGCCGTCGCAGTATATATGGCCCAAATTTTAAAATTATGACCGATCACAAACCTAACCTAACCTAACCATTAATATGACTTTTTAATGTCAACAATTTTGAATCAAGATTGATCTGATGGAGACTCAAATTAGAAGAATATGACTATGAAATTATTCACAAGGCCGGACGAGCGAACGCGAACATTGATGCACTGAGCCGCAATGTAATACGAGATACAAATTACATAGAAGAGGAAGAGCAAAAAATCCTCGCAATAGAAAAAGAGACAAACTTCAACGAAGAAAAAATAAATAGAAAAAGAAAAGAAATAAATATTATTCAAATACCACAATGCCGAAGGACATCGAGGAGTAGAGCGAACGATAAAAAAATCCGCTTAACTCATTGTTACGTCCGGTAGACTTCACGAGTCTTTTGTGTGTTTCTTTTACTAACTTAAAAATTATTACGTCCGGCAGACTA
>JBCEZY010000049.1:3056859-3068982 GCA_039654445.1 Cataglyphis savignyi
TATTATCAGTCGCTAAGGGTCGTCTGTATTTTACAGAGCTACCCGTGACTTTCTCTCTCTCTCTCTCTCTCTTTATATTCAGTCACTAAATGTCGTTCTAAACAAATACAAATTAATATACATCAACTAAGAAGGATTTATAAGATCGAATATTTAAATCCCAAGAATTATTTCGGATGTCATTATATCGTCAAACCGCCCTTTTTTTTTTATTGTGATTCCTTTTATTATTATCATCATATCCTCCCTCAGTGGAAGGAGTAATCCGAAAGCGATCCTCCCGCGCATCGGTAAAGCGCGCGCGTAACCGTCGGAACAGACGACTTAAGAAGAGGTTGGCTCGGGCTCAGGCAGAATTAGAAACTAATATCGCGAACAATACTAACACCGATATTAATAGCAATTTATCCACGCTTGACACTCCTCATTCCCCGATTTCCCTTACTTCCCCTATAACTTCCCCTACCCCCTCAAGAGCAGCGTCGCCCACTCCTTCTATTGTCCTGAGTGACTCCCCCTATTCTTCCCCCCATCGCCCCCTTTATCAAGAGCATCCAGACGAAGAACCACGGGGTATTAACGAAGGCGAACCACCTCCCTCGCCGGCCTCCCGATCCAATCCGGAGGAAGTATTCCCCGGAACCGAAGAAACATCTCGACCGGAACCGGAACCACAACCGAACCAGTTTAGGCTGACTGAGGACCAGCTCTGGGTATTGGGGCAATTCCCTCCCATTTACGACCCACTTCCGGATGGAATCGTCTGCATAGGGCCAGACCCAGTGGACCTCGCAGAATTGCGGAGGGCAACTGACGGACGCCCAACCAAATACCGTGATCCCGTGGTTCATCCCTGGATGTAAATATCCTGTCGCCCTTCCTGCCCGAGTTCTTTGGGAGCAATTTCCCCCTTCCACCTGCGTGATAAACGAAATCTCATAACCCATACACACACACATACACACACTCACAAATATATAAATAAGGAATAATTATAACTTATAAAACTAAAGAATAAACTATCATAAATTAAATAATATATGTAATTTGTTTTTTCTCTTCTTAATGCTCTTTTTATAAAATAAACATAAAAATTTGATGTAATAAACTATTCCTTGTTTTTTCTCCTTGCGTACCCGCTCACTCTCTCTCCCGTATTCAGAAATCGCACAAGGTCCCGTCCTGGGTAATAGGGATTTAGTTCCTTTACCAAAAAAGGGAGCACCGAACGAATGGCCTACTGACAGAGTAATAGCGACCCTTCCGGTCGTTGACCTGTCTTAGGCCCACTGGTCAATTCGTTCGTCTCCAAGACACTCGCTGTCTAGCGTCTGTCTAGCGGAGTTAAATAGGTTACGCCCTCCCGCTGGCTCTTTAAGAGTCCGGACATAACATCATAATTGACCAGGATTAACAAAAGATGTTGAAAGATATATAAAATGCGAATATTGCCAAAAGAATAAACTATCACGAAAAAATAAAGTACCGTTAATAATTACGAATATGCCCACTAAACCTTTTGAGAAATGCGTCCTAGATATTGTAGAATCGCTAACAGTCATTACAAATGGAAATAAATATTTATTAATCTTTCAAGATAATTTAAAGAAATTTAGCAAAGCGATACCGATCCCGAACTAAGAAGCAAACATGGTTAGCAAAGAATTCGTTACGAAAATTGTTCTTGAACACGGAATTCCGGAAAAAATTCTAACTGATCAAGGCACAAACTTTTTAAGCGAAATATTTAAAAATACATGCAAATTATTAAAAATAAATAAAATACAAACAACCGCTTATCATCCGGAAAGTAATGGCGCGTTAGAAAGATCGCATCAAACATTAGCCGAATATTTGCAACATTATATTAATGAAGATCAGACAGATTGGGATGAATGGATACCGTTCGCGATGTTTACGTATAACACGACGCCATATACCGCTACGGGATACACGCCTTTTGAGTTAGTTTACGGGCACCAAGCTGAACTACCTACGACACTGACTAAACCGTCTAGGCCGAGATAATTACGATAACTATGCGCAAGAATTAAAAGAAAGATTAAGGGCAACAAATCAGCTCTCAAAAGAGCACAAAGAAGAAAAAATTGAAATTAAACAACAGTACAATAAAAATACTTGAGAGATAAAATTTAAAATCGGCGACAAGGTGTTGGTGTATGACGCTATCGTATATATGTATATATAACATATCTCTCTTTATTCATCTTTCCTTCTTCCTCTTTCCTTCTAAATATATTTAACTTATTTTTTTTATCTTTATTTTTTTTTACTGTCCAGTTGTCAAACGACATAAACTGTCAAACTATTAAACGACACAAGTGAAGTCACGCGAATGTGCACCAAATATATTTTTTGAGATATATGATAGTGGTTATAATATAATGATAAATGGATATTTTTTCACTTATATTTTCTACTTTTCCGCGATTATAATCTTATTATGCATCATATATGTATGCACACACATACACAACATTGTCTCTCAAGACGTATCTACATCCTCAAGCGAATAATCATACGTAAGCACTGCAAACGCGCCTTGAGGGACAAAATCGCTTTGCATGTGTACGTGCGAGTGTACGTACGTGAGTGTCTGAAATCAAAGAAGAACGACAAATGTCACACTTCTGATATTGATTAATCGTATATTTCAGGATTTACTGCATCAATCTATTCAAATTGGTCGCAATCGAAAGTTTGCATTCATATTGTATCAGAAAAGTGCCGTTAGATTTTTTATTACGGCTATAGTTTCTGAAGTATTTTAATCAAAAGTTTATTAGACGTAAAATTCCGGATAACCTACTTGGTAGCGCCCATAGGCATATAGACTAGATTGAACGTTGCGATAGATGAACGGACGCTCGCTATAGAAAGGTACTACATGGGAGACCTATGTTTGTCTCTCTTTTTGCAGGGTCGTCAAAATAAAGTTGCAAACCCTACACATAATTTTTCAATGAAATAATTAACATATTTTTTCATTGTTTTAAAATATTTTTTTTAATATATATTTAATATATATTTAATATATATTTAGATATAAGCAATATACAAATATATATTAATTATTTATTTTATATTATTTATTATTTATTATATTATTTATATTCATATTTTATATTTACAATTAGTATTTTTATTTATCTACTTATTTATATTGTATTAATTATTGTATTAATATTTATTAAGTTATATTTTTAGTACTAACAGTGTAAGACAGAATATAAGAACTGTAATGATCGGTTTTTTTCCGAGCGCTGTTGTGGGATAGCTCGGTCGGGATCAGGGCTTGAAAGGGATAGCAAGTATCGAAATGCGTTGGTAAAATAAATAATGTTTATTTATGTCAGACTGCGGAGGTTACAAAGTGTATGGGTGTATGAATAGTGCAAGATGCTATTTATTTATAATGTTTATAACTTAGCAGCTGGATCGGCGCTTTGTACATACGCACCGGTCATAAACATGTCCGCTCCCACGATAAGCATCCCGCATCCGCGTGACATCAGACCCTCGCGCCCTCAAGTCCCCCGCGTGGTTTCCTCTCGACCCACATGCCCCTCAAAGAACCAGCATTAGAACCGGAATACATATATGCAACAATACCGTTACTAGTCTCGTGAAAGACTATCCGCTTTATGAAACACAGCTATGACGTCCCTAAACGCTCGCACCTATGGCACGAACCCCATTAGGGGCACCGCCCTATCACGCGCCGAATCGCGTGGGAGAATCGCGCGGGATATATAAGACGGTCCGGAGAGTGTCTCGGCACCAGTTCTTCATCCTACTGAACCAAGATCCGAAATCGAACTCCGCAAAAACCAGGCAACGGGTTACTCGTTATTAGGCCGTGATTCCCGATTTCTGGCAGACGCTTACCGAATACCTACGCTATCCCCAGGCCACGGGCTGGTTAAGCGGGCTTCCCGGTTACTGGGACGGCGGATCCTACACCCATGCTAAACTAAGCCACGAGTTTCTCGTGGTTATGCCGGGCTTCCCGGTTGTTGGGTTACGGCGTTAGATAAAGAGAATACCGCGATACTGACCGACCGACTGTACCGGATGGTTATATCAATCCCATCGGACCGACCAATTCGTTATACCGGGTTGTACTATTAAACTGACCGACCGATTATACAGGGTGTCTTAGACCACCCGTACAGCCCTTTTCTTTCTAAGCATTTTAGAGAAATACGTTTTCAAAAATTGTATGATTTTAAGAGAAATATAAGATGGAGTCATTGATTTGACTTTGGATGGCGTCGTTAAGATCAAATCAAGGACACTTTAATTTCTTAAATGGAAACCCTTATTTTTTATTGCATATTCTTGTAGCTTATCTCAAGAGCTTTTCAAAACACTATAATAAAGAATTGTTTCATTAAGAATATTTTGAGTTATTTTGTATCTTAACGATGCCATCTAAGGTCAAATCAATGACACCATCTTATGTTCCCGTCAAAACCATACAATTTTCAAAACTTTTTTCTTTAAAATGCTTAGTTTTTGAAAGAAAAGGGTGTACGAGTATATACAGGGTGTCCCATAATTCGCGGATCACCTCTCGGGTGCATATAAAGCATGTTAAACTGCATAGAAAAGTTCTCTACTGTTTTGTAATTTTCACGACAATTAATGAGAAATTAATTAAAAAAGATAAGCCAATCCGCGTCTTGCACAAGCGCGCAACGAAAAGAGACGTCCTACTGTAATGTGATACTAGACCCGCGACGAAGCGGTGGGAGAGACGCTCTATGAAGGCTACGTAGATTACTCTTCTCACCGCTTTACCGCGTGCCTAATATCGCATTACAGTAGAACGTCTCTTCTCGTCGCGCGCTTGTATAAAGATTGGCCGATTTTTTTTAATGAAGATCTGAATAATTATTAGGAAAATCGTAAAATGGTAAAGAACTTTCCTATTTACTTTGGTATCCTTTATATGCACATAACGGGTGATCCGCGAATTATGGGACACCCTGTATATATGTATATATATATATATATATATATATATATATATCATTGTAAATCCCCTTGTCTCTCCCATTCGGAGGTGCTTTATTGTGACTCTTCTTGCTTTTCACATTCGGGGTATATGTGAGTCCCCTTGTCTCTCACATTCCCCTTTATAAAAACGAATGTTAACCAATTTTCGCCGAATGCAGAGCCATCTATCAGGAATAAATAAAAAAGGTTTAGACAAAATTTATGTGTTTTAGAGTCCGAATCTACAATAAAAAGTAGGGGTTCCCATTTAAGATTTCAAAATTACTTCCAGCAATACCCCCAGAGTGAGAGGTTGTTAGGCGGCTAACTTTTGCGGGATGGAATTTCCCCTCAAAAATATTGAGGATTTATTTGGAACATTTTTTCATACAATTATTTTAATAGATATTTTGCAGTCTCAAGTTAAAAAACTGACCCTGTATATCGCGCTACGCTACGCGCTTGCTGAATGCCTTGCTTTGATTGTATTAATTCATTTATTAGATAAACTGTTTTCGTTAAAACTCGGAAGAGTGAATTCGAGTTTTCCCCTTCTCCCAAATCCTGGAAACCGGCGAGCCTGATCCGCAGCGTACGGGAAAGGTAAATCATTACATGCACTATTATAGTATAAAATTATAGAACCAATGTCAAGTCAGAAATCTCGCTTTGCTGTCAATGATAAAAAGTCAAAAAGTCAGTGCTCGGATGTGTCATAAAAATCGCATACAGTTCTTGCATCGAAGCATTTTTTGTGTAATGTTATTCCTAAGTTGAAGCTCGAGAGCGAGAGATCAGAAATAAAACCCAAAAATAGCTAGAATCAGTCTCTGGTCCGTGTTATTATGATGAGAAACAGATAAGAATTGAAATTTGTTTGTAAAGTAATGTTTGGAATAACAGGCGCGAAAAACTATCAAAGTGCAAGCAAATGGTTATAATAAAAATTAAAATTAAAGATGATGAATTATACTCACAATAGAATGCGAATATGAAAGCACATTATATGGTATTTGTATAGTTAAAAAAGCGAGCGTGTCTAGATCGAATTTCGAGATAGAATGACCTATCCGCGCGAATTGAGGCATAACGCAAAACTAAATAGAAGCTAGTATGTCGTGTATGTGTATATATCAATAAGAACATTACATATAGATGTAACATTAAAATAAAGTAAAATAAATCGTGTCAGAAAATTAAAATTAAAATATTAAAATAAAATATAAAAAATTAAAATAAATAAAAATAATTAGAAAATATAAATAAAACAAAACAAAGTTACATAAAATAAAATACAAATACATGAAAATAAAAATAAAATAAAAAATATAAAAATAAAAATAAATAAAATAAATTAAAATAAATTAAACTAAGAATAAAAATAAAATAGAAGTAAAAATAAAAATAATATGAAAGTAAAATTAAATAAAAATAAAAATAAATTAAATAAATAATCATAAATATAAAAATAAAATATTAAAATAAACTGACATTAAGGTTAAAACTAGATAGTAGGAAATTTTTCCAATGCTGCCACATATGCATGATGCAAACACTCTGTATCACTTTTTAGGTTCAGGTTGTTTTTCTGTCTTTTTATATATAGCATCTCTGAAATCAAGCGTTTATTGAGGAAAAGTTCCTTGTTTAAAATTTCTTTGCAGTTCCAATCAAAATTATTCAAACTCTAATCTGTGATCGATGATAATAGACCGATTAGAGAAGAAAATCTATGATTCCGATATTTTTTAGTTCTCGTCTGCAACTTTCTACTTGTCTGTCCAACATATGAGGGATCACAATAGATACAATTAATTTTATAAACAACATTATTAACCGATGTATTAGAAAATCTATCTTTATGCATTGTAATGTTCCGAGATAATTTATTTAAGCTGCAAAACGATAATTTGACATTGACATCTTTAATGATATTCTTGAAAGCGTCTGATATGGAATGGCGAAATATGAAAATTCTTATTTTTTATTATATTCAATGTATCAGATTTATTGATCTTAAAATTACTCGTTAGAAATCTGAAATGATCATGGAGTATCTTAAAGATAAATTCCAACGAGTAGCAAAACGATCAGAATTTTGATGATGAGATTAATGTTTTTTTCATGGAATCGCGGACAACAAAAACGTCCTGTCTATTAAACTTATGATTGTACCTCTTTTTTCACATAGTTGAGAAAAAAAATTGAGATGTCTATCCGAGAAGATTGTTTTATGATACCAATCGAAACTTAAACGATTATTCTGAAGTAAAATTGAGACTTCTAAAAAATTGAATCCATTATTCTCAGCAATCTCCTGGTAAACTAAATTCTTGGAAAAAATTGAAAACTCCTAAGATTTATTGTAAGAGAGACGGAGGGACCGACATAGCCATGTCATCCACACATTTGACATAAAAAAATGAAACACACATCAAGGTAGATAAGGCTTTCTCCTCTATATTCTGCAACACAATGTCTGCTATAATAGAAAACAGAGGTGATCTCATAGAAGTGCCAAAAGTCTGTTAATAAATGACATACAAAAAGGGACCGAAACGTATGCTTTTGAATCTATGATTTTTATAATATAATAATAATAAATTCTTTGTTGCACGTTGATGACTGCGTTGGCTTTCATTGCCTTTTTAATTTTAATTTATGACTTATACTTTTAATGATTTTAGTCTTAATGATTTTAATTGCAATTTTTTTTTAAATTGAAATAGATTTGTAATGATCTTGGAATGATTACATTGTGAATAGTTTTTGAAGAAAAACAGTCGTAGATAATAACATTCAAAAATATATTTCACTTGCTGTAACTGATGATGCTAATGTTTTGGTGAAGTATTCTCTCATTTATTTTGTATATTGAATACTAATCTATACACCATTATATTCGAAAATTGCTGCAATGATTTTAACAGATTTTTCATATTCAAAGTCAGAACTTTGGGCTAAATATTTTGAACTAACTAAATACAAAAGTTCATAAATAGTCATCAATATAGTCATAAGATCGATCGTGTTGTGTTCTTTCGCAAGAGCTAAAAAACGAAAAGTTTATGATGCATATATGTAAGCAAGATTATAACTGTAAAATAGTTTTTTTAGAAAATGTATCTCATGATGGTGGCAAAGGTTTAGCATTGCAATGTTTGGTCTACTTGTTACGCTTTATCGATTGCAATAAGTTATTTTTAGGTAGTTCCATAGAGCAATTTGGGCATTATCTTTTAGCAAGTTTATTAAAAACTAGACGCAAAAGATTTAGTGCGTTGATTTAAAAACAAAAATTTTATTAATAGCTAATTACTGTACACAGAGCACAAATTTATTTTGGTCCTATTATATCTTACTAAGTATAACTGAATCTCAATTCAAGATTTTAATAAATCTCTATTTATTCCCCTGAATAGACATTGGTGAATAAAACTCCGCGTCTGATTCTTAATATAAAGCCGAGCTAAATTTAAACTTATTTTTTTTTAAAGGAATATTTAATTTGTTTTATATTTTAGCATCAAATATTAATATTTTGTAAATATATGTATCTTTTTATTGTTATTGTTGTGCCCTTTGGAAAAGCACGGGTAATTTTGGGGATCATTAGCCGATTGAGAACTAGGAAATTCAAGGATGGTCAGGATGTTCAGCTGGTTTGTTATAATGAATGTAGCTTCTCTTTAATTATTTTATACTAAAGCATATATTTTCACGGTTCACTATAATAACTGTTTAAGATTGAATAAAGATTAACGTTAATAACTGCCCGATATAAATTGATACTGATGACTGCCCGCCGCGTATTTGCGGTGATATCTTTTATTGCTTTCTGTTTGGTTGATTTTTGGAGGGGATTCCTTAGAGACATGTCCATATATGGTTGTGTCGCTTGTTTCGAATTGTTAGGCCGAAATGCAAGTTAAGATCGTTCGATCGAAATTCCTTGCATTTCCGGTGATTCGATCCTTTCGCAATCGCTTAGCTTCGGCGCGTGGCTCGCTTCGTCAGCGTTTCATATAGCGCTGGTAACAACACGCCTTTCTCAATATCTCGCTAATCCGTGTTAAGAAATATTTCTTTAAGCTATTTAATATTAATAATAATTTGGTTATAGCTATTTGGGCTATAACATTATTTTAATTTTAAACTTTATTCAAATAATATATATTTATAAATAAAAATTTATATTTTTAATAAAATTGTATCTATCAGAAAAATATAATTATATATAAAAATATAAGCTATAACTTAAACTTTTGAGCGAAGTATATGTCGGCAGTTTTTCATGTAGATTAAAATAGCACCTTGCGCCATTTCCTTGCAATTGAATAGGGCGATTTCACAGATAATGATCGGGAAACGATGCATGTTGTCATTGTTACAAAGATATTAATAAATATCATATAATAATCATATATATTTACATTTTGTTAAAACAAAATCTAAAATTTATTTTTTATATATTGTTTTACTTAAGTTTGTCATTTACAAGATGTCCCATAATTCGAGGATCACCTCTCGGGTGCATATAAAGCATGTTAAACTGCATAGAAAAGTTCTCTACTATTTTGCGATTTTCATGACAATTAATGAGAAATTAATTAAAAAAGATAAGCCAATCCGCGTCTTGCACAAGCGCGCAACGAAAAGAGACGTCCTACTATAATGTGACACTAGGCGCGCGGTAAAGCGATGGGAGGGACGCTCTATGAAGGCTACGTACGAACGTGTAGAACACTCTTCTCACCGCGCGCCTAATATCGCATTACAGTAGGACGTCTTTTCTCGTCGCGTGCTTGTATAAGGCGCGGATTGGCCGATCTTTTTTAATGAATATCTCAATAATTATTAGAAAAATCGTAAAATTTTAAAGGATTTTCCTATTCACTTTGACATCTTTTATATGCACACAACGGGTAATCTGCGAATTATGGGACACCCTGTATAGATGATTGTCATATACAGATGATTACGATAAAAAAACATTATATATTATTAAAGAGATATAACTATTATATATTTAAAAATAAAGTTATACTTACAGTACACTATCATCGATGCATTCGCCGTTCGCTCATCCTCAAATGTAGATATAACACATGTGTACTCGCCAGTAAGGTCAATGCCTGGTTTATTCAATTTCATTGCTCGGTACTCGGTATATGGATCATCACTAGCTTTGTATGTTAAATCGATATATTTCGCAGCTGGTTCATCTGCTAATGGATGTCTGCCGTAGATCCATTGGTAAACTACTTGGTTAGTATTAAAAAACCATTTGACGACGAGACCCTTGCTCGATGTATTCTCGAGATCGTAATCACAATCGAGAATAATGTAATCATTGCTAACTTTTATAATATCTGGTACGTTGATGCTCTTGATAATTAGTTGCCAAGATTCTGTAAACATATGAAAATATGATAAACATTTATCATAAATAATATTAAGAAATTTATATTATTTAAACTACTGTATACTACAAGAACTATTCGGAAATCGACCTTCGGTAAGTTTGTAAAATTAAACAAGAAAAGAAAGGAAGAACATTTTATTACATACAAGTTACAAATACATTATTTCGATATAAGTACTATCCGAATGCAATGGAGGCATTTGTTGTGCCGCGGCACAAGCTTTCATATACCTTTCGAAGTACAGTGCTGCCAAACTAGAATTTTAGCCAATTCCTAGCATTATTCATTAGTTTTTTGTCGTCTTTGAATTGTTACATTCCTAGTCACATTTTTATGAGTGTGAATAAATGAAATTCACTCGGTGTAAGATTTGAACTATAGATTGATAAAAAAACTCTTCAGAACTTTTGAAACAATAAATAATGAGAATTTGATCACTTACTCTATATCTCGGATCTTGCAAAAGACTTTTGCACTTTTATCTGTTCACACGCATGAAAGTATGGCTAAGAGGAATAGAAGGGCTGATGAACAGTGCTAAGAGTCGACTGAGAATCCAGTTTGGCGGCAGCGTACTGAGAGCACGAACTTGTACCGCGTTATAAATGCCTCAGCCCGGATGGCAATTATGTCGAAAATAGTGTATACGTATATTTTTACATAACTTTTATATATAATAAAATATTCTTCCTAGAAATGGGCAATAGAAGAAAGTATCGACATTCATATCGATTGCGAAAATAATGTTTTTTTTTTCAAATTTGATTATATTTGAAAAATATTGATAGTAATTGATTATTTATACTTTTTATAATATTACATAATATGTATATGTAAATTGTATAATAGAATATTTTTTCGATTTTTTCTTTTATTTTGCAAATTTATCGGAAATTGATTTCCTAATAGCTCACGTATTTCAATAATATATATAATGACTAGATAAAGTTAAAAACTAAATTATTTAAAGAAACTAAATTATAATTTTATAATATAAAATTATTTTATAAATAAATTCTTAAATTTGTTACTGCTAATGCAATATTTTCAATTAATAAAATTTTTATTTTTATTATTATAAAATATATTCTGTATATATGTGCAATAATATTACATAAAATTTTTAAATAATAAATAACAATTCAAATATACATATAGAGGAAAGTAGAATAAAACCGCAAGCGGGTCAAACCAGATATTTTGTAACGATAAGACCGTTACTATGGACGCCATTGTATATATGTAAATATATAGCTTGTTTGTACACATGGCTTGTTTCTTTACACCCCGCTTGGTCGATCCCGCTTACTCATTTTCTCCACGCGCTATCTCTCGCCTCATACGCGCCGACCCCCATTGCTGTACCGACAAAATAGTGGGGACTACGGCCGGATATATAAGGCTGTCTGGCCTTTTTGAGCTGCTGCCCTCTATCATAGCGTGTAGAGAAAATACACACACAAATGTAAATTGTGAACATGTGATGCGCATTATATGTACACAGTTCATGTTTGTATGTATTCTCTCTACACGCTATGATAGCGGACAGCGTCTATAAAATGGCAACAGTGCGTTTGGCCGAAGCTACGATCCCATCCTATACAGGGTGATTCAGAACAACCTTCCGTCCATTAAATGACGTATTCCTGATACAATTCTAAGACGATTTTTCCTT
>JBCEZY010000049.1:3104479-3115151 GCA_039654445.1 Cataglyphis savignyi
TAAGATACAAAATAACTCAAAAAATTCTTAATGAAAAAATACTTTATTATAGTGTTTTGGAAAGTTCTCGACATAAGCTATAAGAATATGCAATAAAAAATAGGGAATTCCATTTAAGAAATTAAAGGTGTCCTTGACCTTAACAATGCCATCCAAGGTCAAACCAATGACACCGTCTTATGTTCCCCTCAAAACCATATAATTTTTGTTCAAAACGTTTTTCTCTAAAATGCTTAGTTTTTGAAAAAAGGGATGTACGGGTGATCTAGGACACTCTGTATATTTACAATATATATATTAAATATGAAATATTTAAGACAAATCAGCATTTATAAATGTTTAATATCATATATAGAATTTTTATTCTAAAAATGCCCATAGTTTTTCTCTTTGCAATTATAGTGTAATTGAATAATCTTCAATCTTTAATCAATTTTTTTCTTCAATTTTAATCAATCTTTAATCAATTTTAATAATCAATAAGATTATATAATCTTATACTATATATATTCTACATGTAATTTTTCCTTAAAATTTTATATGTGCAGGCGTTACACAATGCTATTTGTTTGATCACTGCTTGGAGAAAGATACGTCTTGGATTTATAATTACCCCGATGCAAATAGTTAATCCGAATCAAGTGCAAATGTTACTGCTAGTTGTTTATCTTTTCCAAATATTACCAACATATGTGCCTCGCACCAAGGTTTATACGCACAATTTATAATTTCATATATATATATATATTGCTTTATAGTCTCGCATAACACGTGTAAGCTAAAGCATTGCGACTGTTATCCTTGTGTTATTATTATTGCAGATTAAATTTAGTTGTCCACTATCTCACACCGTAACGAAGCGATTAAGCATTTCGAATCCGACCGACAGCATTATAAATTATTTACTTTCGTTCGTAAACAATACCAATCGTTTATTTATTATTTTGAAGCCTGCATCGATTTTAAGTTTAAACGCGCGCGGCAGTGGTCATATAGAAATACAATTTCACGCCAGAAAAATAAAGAAAAGTAGAGGTAAACACAAGTTTTTTAGATCTTTTTGTATCCAATTTTCTTGCGGATTATAGAATATGTTTCATTTAACTTGATCGCCTAAAACATCTTTGTTGCTTTTGACATTTAGTTAACTTGGACGAAATATCCTGTAAATTATCTAAAATCGATTTAGAGAAAGTTTAAATTCTCACATATAGCATCGCATATTAATTTATCGATAGTGTACTTGCTGCTTTGTGGAAATGCTGTTGGGTCACATTTCGGAAGAAATCAAACTATCGTTTTGGAAGGTCAAATTGATAATTTAAAAATTTCTAACGAATATACTATACAAAGCAAGCTATATGAGATTGTTGACACAAGTTTGAAAATCCATATACCTTATCCAAATGCAGCTGAGTACGATATATGGATGACGGAAGAGCGGCCGAGCCATCCCTGTAAGTCAATAAGAATCTTTGAGTATTGTCGTCAAAGATTTTTAAAGTTTATTGCGATTATTTCGATAAAATTATCGCAATTTCTCTAGTTCAAAAGGTGATAACAATTCTATTTGTAAAATATTATATCTCTTATGTCTCTGCAAAATTTTTGCAACATTCAATACACTAAAACAACACAAAAAATTCATATATATTTCAAGGCATCAATTGCTTTAAAGAATTAAAAAAAAGACTTGTCAAATTAAGTTCTAAACAGTGCAAACAAATAAAATTTTATTTTTTATATTTAATTTTGATTACATATATTTCACCGTAACAAGATTAATAACGTATAACTATTGTAAACTATATAATATTTCATTAAAAAATTGAAAAGCTGCATGAGAAAAATATCAATTATATTTAATCGTTTTTTTAATAAGGTAACATTTAACTCTGAATTATAAAAGAGATATAATAACAAAATTCTCTAACTTGAGTTGACCAAGCTTTATTTTACTACATATATATATATATCTGTAATTGTGCAATATTATAGATGATAATGATATTCCAAATTGATTTATTATAATTTTTATTTTATAATAAATGATATATACAACTATTCACGCACAATAAAAATAAATTTAATTTTTGTAGCGATCTTAAAAATGGTACGATGGTGTGAATTGCGTGCTAGAAAAATACCGAGAAGGCTTTTCCTGAATCAGAAATCGATAGTCGTCGCTGAAGGTGTATTAGAAGCGCATTTATTGATCAGTGTAGCGTGCATGGCACCAGAGCAACGAACATTTTGGTTAATCTTTCAAGCAAAGACTGCTGATTTTATTATACAAGTAAGTGATCAATAAATATGATTAATATAATAATCATAAATTTTATGATAAAAATTTGAAAATAAGTCGTCTATAAGTAACTCAAAATATATTATGAGCTATTATAGATTAAATATATGTATAATTAGTATCTCACAATCAGAGTTAAAAAATTAAAATTTAATATGATGTCTTTTATAAAGTTATGCACAAATCATTAATTATCACAGATAAATTCAATTTGGAAAACATCAATCAACGATCGCATCGTTGTTGAGTGGACAAGCCAAGGAGAATGTATTTGCTCAGATCATCAAAATCGCATAAAAAATATGTGTCCGTTTAATATTAACGTACTTATACCATCGCGAAACGTTCAACTCTGGAAATGTGTTGCTGAAATGTTTCAAAAAACTCTCGAATCAAAAGAACGTCAGTTCTGGTCTCAATACTCAGGTATGCTATGCTAGATATCTGCTGAATCATATAATATGTTAACATTTAAAGATCTTAAAATATATACCTATTTATAACGGATCTTTTTAATTTAAATATATATTTATCTGGGCAAAATGATTTTCGAATTGCATTTAAAATATAAAATACTTTAAAAAATATATTTAAAATGCAAAATGTAAAATGAGTTTTTTGAATCTATTTTAAATGTAAAATGGGTAAATAGATATTTTAAATGGTTTTTAAATGCAAAATGACTTTTCCTTTTAATTTATTGAAATATTCACTATATCAGTATATTTTATAGTTTTATTTGATAATTTGATAATTTTGTTTTCGAAAATTAAAGAACAAGTGATTCTCACGAACGTTAAGTTTAATGTGGCTACAAAAGAAATTGTGTTTTGACCAATCACGAGACTTGGTTCCTTTTATACGCTTAGAAAATCACACTTATCTATTTTAAATAGTTAAATATATAGATACTTTTATTTTAAATGTAAAATGGAAATGGTTTTCCAAAAAGCATTTAAAATACAAAATACAAAATGATATTTTCATTTTAAATACATTTTAAATACATTTAAAATGGAACCATTTCAAATATTACCCAACCCTGATATTTATTTCCAGACCTCATATTCTAAAATATATCTAAAAAACGACTTAAAGATGAATTGTTATCCTTTAGATATTTTTAAGATGTTTTGATCTTTTTAGTCAAGCAATCGTTGCATGTTATGATCTTAATTTCTATAGCTTTTCTTTCTCTTGTTGATTTCAGGTACATATATTGAACTACGTTTAATACAATGGTTGATGGGAAATGACATCGATTCAGCGGCTTTGGAATTTATTCATATCTTTAATACCACAGTCACATATAAAGTCACCATTTCAGACAAATCGAGTCCTCTTATTGTGCCAGAATTTTTCACTATACAAGGTAAGATTTAAAACATTTTGATTGTTTTTTTTACATTGAGCACAGAATTATACATCTAAAAAGATGTAATTAATTATATTAATTATGTGTTTTTAAAAATACGGAAATCAAGCAATATGGTCGCGATGCCAATTGCATAAAAAATGAGAGTCACATAATCAAGTCAAGGTATCAGTAGCTTATCCGAATTTTTATTTCAAACAAATTTTTTATTTTTAAATATTTGTCTACTCTATATATTTCTTGATTATATTAGATATTATTAAAGCTATTATCAAAAATCTAATGCAACACTCTTTTCTTATACGTAATGCTATATATAATTTTATATATTTATATAATAATCAATATATAGAGTACATTTTAATGTATCTACTGAAATATCTTAAAATCTATAAGTTTAAAACAAAAATGTTTTAGACAAAAGTTGTATGGTTTCGAGGGGGCCATAAGATGATACCATTGATTTGACCTTGAAACGTTATTTGAAGATCACATAAAGGTCATATTTAATTTTTTAAATGGAATACTATATTTTTTATTGCATATTCTTGGAGCCCATCTCGACTGCTTTCCAAAACACTATAATAAAATGTTTTTTTTTAACTTTCCGAGTTATGACTTCAAAATTGCAATATTTTTACATAAAATACAAAATATTCTGTATGTTATCATATTATAGGATTAAGACAAAGTGGGAAAAGTTGATTTGATCTTGAAATGATCTCTAAGGGTCAACTTGACATAACATGACAATATACAAGATATTTTGTATTTTATGTAAAAATATTGCAATTTTGAAGTTTTATAACTCGGAAAGTACTTAAAAAAAAACTTTATCATAGTGCTTTGGAAAGCTCTCAAAATGAACTAAAGAATATGCAATAAAAAATATAGTATATTATAGTATAGTATTCTATTTAAAAAATTAAATGTGACCTTCATGTGATCTTCAACTAACTCCTCAAGGACAAACCAATGATATCACCTTATGGCCTTCTCCATACAACTTTTGTCTAAAACATTTTTATCATAAACTTATAGATTTTAAAATATTTCAGTAGATTAAAATGACCTACCTTGTATATACATATATAATTAATATTTATCATAATATATATGTGTATATATGTGTATATATATATATATATATATATATATATATATATATATACTATACTATATATACAGGATTAATCGGATCAATCTGGCGTTAATTGCATCATCCGTCGTGTGCAAGTAGAGCAGGCCAAACTGAACAAAAAAGTCCTTTACCATTTTTTTCTCTAACGCTAATAAAGGAGTTATTTTTGAGTAAAATCTGGTAAATCATTTCCGATCTTTAACCGGGCGTACGTTGGTGAGCCGCGCTGTACAGCTGAGCATTCACGAACACTACTAGGCGCGCGGCTTATCGACGTGTGCCTGGCTAAAGATCGACGACGATTGACTAGACTTTACTCAATAAACTCTTTTATTAAGCGTTATAGAACAAAATAGTAAAGGACTTTTCTGTTCAGTTTATTGTGCTCTCTCCGCCCACAAGCGTTGGGACAATCTTTGCGGGACATTCTGTATATATATATATATATATATATATATATGTATATATATAACACTTTTTAACATCAAGTAAATATATATGCTAAATGAGTTATAGATACCTGGAAAATCAAAATATAAGATATTTTTTAATATTGTGTAAAATTTTTAATATTAAATATAAATAAATAATATTTCTTAAAAAAGATTTAATCATAAGAACTTTTAATCATAAGTTTTAAAAATAATAAATATTAAAATTAAATAATACTAAGCTTCGAAACTATTTTTAAAATTAAAAATAAGAATTTTTTTTATTTTTAGATGTCATTTTTGGTTCATAATTAAAAAAAAAAAATATTTTTCTAAATTAGTCGCATATAATGACAATTGTAAAATCAAAATAAATTGACAAAGATAATATAAATATTTAAACGTTCCAAATGGTTAATAAAATTAATAAAAAGAATTAAGCGAGCAAACCAGCACAGTATTCTGATGCAAAATATGTTTATTAGATCTTAAAACATTTGAATGTTTTGGTCCCTTCTTTGGACCATCTTCAGCGCAGACAAGAAAAAAATAAATAATAAATCGACACAATCTATATAAAACGGTTACAATAAAAAATTTACAAACGCACGGAAACGCTTTAAAGAATATAAATAATAAACAATATACGATATATAAATACGATAATAAAAGCAATATGAACTTATGTTAATTATGTTAAAAAAAACAAAAAAAAATAAATTAAATTAAATGGAAGTCAATAAATAAAATAAATAAATTGAATAAAACGGAAGTTAAATGATAAATTAAGCGGTGTATATGTCGTCCATAGACTGTATCTCTCCATTGTTCCAGAACAGTAGAGGTGTAATTCATCCGTCAATTAAGACAATACTTTACTCTGTAAGTAGATCACTAAATCACAATCATCAATATAATTAAAAATATTTCCTTATCTCTCAAGTTGATTAATATATAATAAAAACTCAAAATTATGGTGCACTTTTCATATTAAAACGCAACATAAATCGATATCACAAGGATAATTAGGCTTACAAGAATCATTATATATAAGCCATTTTTCTCTTTAAAAGTATTATATTAATAAAACTACATGGATTATAAATATTTTTTTTATGAAGTAATAATATTTTTTACACAATACATAAAAAGCATTATTTTCTATTATAATTTTTAATAACCCTCATCTTTTTGGTAAAACTAAATTCTTATTTTTTTTTTCACAAAATTACAAATTTGTACATTTTTTATGCAAGTTTTAAATTTTATCAATTCTATATGTAACAATAAGGTATCAAAATTGTATGTATTTTCATGCATATATTTGTGCATTTAAATACTTTTACATAATGACTTCTATATAAACCTACACATTTGTTCATATATTTCTACATATTAAAATTAGTTTTTTTGCCGAAAATAAAATTTACAATATAAAATTGGAATATCTATTTTTTTATTGTGTTTTTCTTTACATTTTTATATGATTAATGATTATATAAATCCATATAAAAGAAAAAGATTAATGAATATGTGAATAAATTTATGAAATATGTAAATTACTGTAGAAAATAACTGAGAAATTATTATTATTAATAATTAAATATTGTATTAAGGTAAGTTATTTGAATATGTCTCAATGTGTAAAAATAAACATTTTTGTAAGATCTATGATTACTTGGTAATAATTCTTTTTTCATGTCATGTGCACATTTGCAAGGCAGAGTGGACTTCAAGTTTAATGACGCGATTCACGCGACGGAAGCCAGCGACGGTGTAACACCATTTTATTGTTCTATATACATATAAACAACTCAATGCCTACACGCGCAATGCTCTCGTTAATGTCACGTGACTGCTTATCACATCTTATTAAGTGTCAGGAAATTTGATTCTGACCCCGATACAACCACAAGTTCTAGTTAAATGTGATGTATTACTTCATCAGTCATATTACAGATCGCCGTAACAATCATGCTTTTATGTACGGTAAAATCAACGTGTCAAATCGTCGAAACAACGTTGACTAGCAAATAACTGGTAATCAACGATTATATCATTAATATATTGATAATTGATATTGTTGTGATAATTTTATTTTTTATTGCTAGTAATATGAACTCTCTCTTATAAAATTATAAAATATTTTAATTATTTTATTTTTATCATTTTTAGAAGATAAAGTATATTAATTTCAAAAATATTATTCCGAATTAAGATAAATTATTTGAATGTGTCTCAATGTGCAAAAATATTTTTGTAAGACCTACAATTACTTATAAGGAAACATTGCAATCCCGAAAATTTTGATTTATAAAACTTTACAGACGTATATAGAAAGATTAATAAATAAATTTAGAAATTTTAGCTACTGCCCAAAAACAGTTCTAAAGGGTGAAAACATCCAGGGTGTCTCATTTTAAAAAACGCACCTCGATAATTTTTTAACGAAGCATTCTCAGCAAAATGAAAAATGTTTCAGACAAAAATGGTTTTGTCTGTAGAGCGACTTTTTGATTTTCTTGATATATCTCAAAAACTAGATATCAAAAAATGTTTTATACAAAAGTTTTATAGTAAAAACAGCTTTATTTAATTACATCAATAAAAATTAAGTTATTTTTTTTCTAATTTCTGAAATTTTTTTTTCAAAAAATTAATTTTTTGAATTTTTATTAATGTGGTTAAATAAAGTTATTTTTATCATAAAAATTTTGTATAAAATATTTTTTAATAATTTTCGAAATATATCGAGGAAAACAAAAAGCCGCTCTACATAATGTGCACATAGATACATAAGGGGTGATTTCAATTTTCAAAATCGTTTTTTAACAGCAACTAAAAATATTCTAATCTTAATTCATCTATTGATCCTCTTTATATGTCTGCAAAATTTTATCAAGATCAAAATTTTCGGGTTCGTGAGGTTCCTTTATTAATGATAGATATAATCACAAAAATATGGTTCGATCCTCATTCTTGTTGCTATCTGTGTATTATTACTATTACATTTTTAATATAATATATTCAGTATACTTTATAATTAACACTAAAAATGGTCTAAAAAAAGGACCCAAATATATGCTTTTTATTATTGTATCTCTCTATCTATCACTTAGTTAAAACATGAATGTGATTTGATTGTAATAAAGTATATGCGCACAAATTAATGCGCTGACTCTTGATTGTCTTCTCTCTCCTTCATATGCTATATTCATAAAAACCTTTATTAATTATTTTGGTGATAAATATAATTTTATATACATATATACATATATACATGCATTATGTATATGTATATATTTCTTATATATATATATATATATATATATATATATATATATTTCTTATTGTTCTAACGGAAGTAACTGAAAATAGAGAAAATATCAGTAAATTTTTAAAAGTTTAGCTTTAATTTGTTTTTTAAAGGAAATATCAATTATATATACAAAATAGAAAAAATACATATATACACAAAATAGAAAATCGATGCTGTTATAAATTTATTAAGAAACGAGAAAAATATACAAAAGTAAAAAATCACATAACATATTATAGCAGAGACTAAGATTGGTTGCTCATAGATAACTAACCGTCAATAACCTTGCCCGCTAGATTACGTCAAAATTCATTGTAGAAGCAAACATTCCTCCTCTTTCAATTACATCAGATGCGATACCACAGTTGCATGTTGTTACAAAGTTATAAAAGTATATCGAAAAATTGATTATGCAAGTAATTATTTTTTTTCTGATATTTTCTACTTTCACATTTTATGTAGTTACAAAAAAATAAATATCATAGCACTATTTTAAAGTCTGTTTAATAGACAAGCAATTGGGATCATTTTTGTTTAGATCCATAAATATTTAAAAGTTATAGGATTGATAATTAAAGGATTGAAATCAAAATAGCCATTTTGGACATGTTGTGACTAATCACGTTTGAAATATTAGATATAATGATTAGATTTATTTGTTATAAGAGAAAATGTTCAAAATTGAAATATTTAAATATATAAATATTAACCAATCATTTTTAACAGCGAATGTCGCCGATAAATTTGAGCTATAATACTTAGAATCAAAACACGAGCGAAAGTAAATAGCGTTGCGGTCACCCGCTCCGTGCGTGGTCGCGTGATCGTTATAATGAAAAACTGTAACAAACACCATTCTCGAACGTTCGATGCCGAAAATTTCCTAATATAGAAATCGGCAGATCGCGAGTCTTCACAGTCGTTAATCAGTCGGTCTTTGAAGACGAGTCAAGCTGATCGATACTTTCAGTATATTTTTCGCGCTGCTGTTATCAATCTTGCTCGTGTCTTGTACGCGTCATCTCTAGTATCTTACAATTTAATTTGTTACAATCTTTACAATTTAATTTGTTTGTATCGCATACACTCGTCATTCTTTTGTGTTACATTGTTGTGCATTCTCAAGTGATATTCTCGCGTGCGATCGAGCATAAAAATTATTGTGAAAAACGCCTCAACTTTATTTTTTATTACTTACTGTATCATCAAACGTCGCGATGCCAAGAATATGAAAAATTTTCTTTCTAGCTTGTCGATTTGCCTATGTATAAGGGCGCGGTGCTACCAAGTAGCTTATCTGGAATTTTACGTCTAATAAACTTTTGATTAAAATACCGCAGAAACTATAGCCATAATCTAACGGCACTTTTCTGATACAATATGGATGTAAACTTCCGATTGCGACCAGTTTGAATAAGATTGATGCAGTGAATCCTGAAATATATGATTAATCAATATTAGAATTGTGACATTTGTTCTTCTTTGATTTCAGACACTCACGTACGTACGCTCGCAAAAATACAAAGTGATTTTGTCCCTCAAGGCGCGTTTGTAGTGCACGTATGATTATTCGCTTGAGTGTGTAAATACGTCTTAAAAGACAACGTTATGTGTGTATGTGCATACATATATGATGTATAATAAGGTTATAATCATGGAAAAATAGAGAATATAGGTGAAAAAATATCCATTTATCATTAAATTATAACCACAATCATATATGTCAAAAAATATAATATTTGTTGCACATTCGTGTGACTTCACTCGTGTTGTTTGACAGTTTGACAATTTATGTCGTTTGACAGTTGGACAAAAAAAATAAAGATAAAGAAAATAAAGTTAAATATATTTAGAAAGAAAGAGGAAGAAGGAAAGATAAATAAAGAAAGATATGTACTAAAGGTATGTTATATATACATATACCATTATATATCATTATATTGTATGAAAAATACATATATTATTCTCTTTATATAAATAATTTATTTAAAATTAAAAAAAAACGAAGAATTGACGAGAAAGAAAGAGAGAAACAGAGAGAGAGAGAGAGAGAGAGAGAGAGAGAGAGAGAGAGAGAGAGAGAGAGAGAGAGAGAGAGAGA
>JBCEZY010000049.1:3151137-3188589 GCA_039654445.1 Cataglyphis savignyi
GAGAGAGAGAGAGAGAGAGAGAGAGAGAGAGAGAGAGAGAGAGAGAGAGAGAGAGAGAGAGAGAGAGGGAGGGAGAGGGAGAGAGAGAGAGAGAGAGAGAGAGAGGGAGAGGGAGAGAGAGGGAGAGGGAGAGGGGGAGAGAGAGAGAGGGGGGGGAGAGGGAGGGGGAGAGAGGGAGAGAGGGAGAGAGAGAGAGAGAGAGAGAGAATTAATAAAGAATTGCACACGCGAAATATTTGATAAATCGTTGAAACAGACGTTCTTGCTTTTCAGGTTTGGCACATTTAATTTTAAATTAGATGCATGTTTCGGCAATGAAACTCAGAAATTTTAATTTTAATCTAACATATATGCGAGCGACAATTTCTACACTTTTGACTTTTTGTAAAGTTTATGCTTACTTTTACTTACTTACATATTTTAATTTTTATTTCATTTGTCTTTTCTTATTAATTTTATATATTATTATAAGTTGTTTTTAATAACCAGTCAGATCTAAGATCTTAATGTTAGAATTTTCCGCATTATTCTTTAATTATGATGATTTCCCTGAATTTGTGTTAATCCCTCGATAATAATTATAAATATACCTACACGTTATATTTACATAATATAAAGTTATATTACATAATATAAAATTTTAATTATTTTTTATTATTGCAAATTATAAAACTTTATTGTATTTTTGATATTTTAATAATATTATATGCTTTTTTCATTTTTATTTAATTTTTAATAAATTATGGTGTTTAACCTAATAATTCAATTAATTAATTCATTCATTCTCGCTTTTTTAATCCGAAATCGCACTTGGTCTTGTCTCGTGTAATAAAGATTAAATTTCTTTACCAAAAAAAGAGTTTATCGAGAGAATATTTGAAACATATAGCGTAAGAGCGACCCTCCTGATCATTGACCTGTTTTTCAGAGTTGATAGTTTGTTCGAGTTGAGAAGATAGTCTTAAAGGGTATGATTTTAAAAATGCTTGTTACACCCTTCCAACAATTTATCCTCCACAGGTCAACACATAACAGATAATAAATATTAATTATTAATTATTAATATTAATTTTAATTTATATAAAAATATTTTTTGTTTTTATTCTGCAGCGCCTACTATTATTTTTTGTTGTATAGTTCTTATACATTGCGCTTGTCTCTTATTATAAACGAAACTTATTAACATAAGTTTCGTTTATAATAAGTTTCAATATTGACTTGTTGGATCATATATATGATTCAAGTGTGGATTACATTGATAGTATAAAGTGCTCACAAGTTATGAGCCCAGATTGCCTGTATAAATTATCGTGTAATATAAGTAACAAATCGTGATTGCAAGGAACATTGACTGCCGCAAACGTAATTTGGAAAATCTAACCGAAGATAATTTTGACTTGTGGAAATTGCAAATAAAAAAAGTAATCTTAGTGTATAATGAGCTGTGGGAATATATTAATGACTCAAAAATGAAAAGAGATAAAAACGACTAAATAAATGGTTAGCAAAAGATGAGAAAGTACTCGTTTTGATCGTGTTAAGCCGATCGAAAAGTCAACTCACAAGGAGACTTCGCAAAATTCTGATTTTCACGAAACTTTACAGACATATAGATGGATTAAAAGAATAGATAAATTTAGAAATTTTCAAAAATGGTTCTAAGAGGTGAAAACACCCCTGATATGTAGAGCGGTTTTTTGCTTTTTTTGATATATCTCAATAATTATTCGAGATATCAAAAAATGTTTTATATAAAAATTTTATGGTAAAAACATTTATTTAATCACTTAAATAAAAATTTGAAAAGAATTATTTTTAAAAAAATTTTAAAAAATAATTAAAAATTTTTTTATGTAATTATGTAATTTTATGTAATTTTATTAATGTAATTAAATAGAGTTGCTTTTATCATAAAAATTTTGTTTAAAACAATGACAAAATTCCTAAGAAATCAAAACAAGAACATAATCGGGCTTTAGCAGCACGCAAACATCAAATAAATATAAATAACTTAAAAACTTTTGTATAAAACATTGTTTTGTACAAAACATTTTTTGGTATATTGAATAGTTTTTGAGATATATTGAAAAAAAGCTGAAGAAAACATATGAGGTGTTTTCACCTTTTAGAATCGTTTTTGAGCAGCAATTGAAAATTTCTAAATTTATTTTTTTCATCCCCTCTGCATGTCTGTAAAAGTTTTATCAAAATCAGAATTTCCAGTTCGCGAGGTTCCCTTGTCAGTCATATGAAGGCAAAAATTGCTAAGAAAATTTGGAATCAGTTAATGAGGATTTGCGAATCAAGAGAATCCATAAGACACCCAGGATGTTCTTCCGATGGGGATTCTCCCAATCTTTTTAGGTAACTTCAAGAGATCATGTTAAGGTCAGCTATCAAGTAATCGTAACTGTAGCTTTTTAATAATTCAAAAGTTATAAACAAAAATATTACTAAAAATTGATATAAGAAAATTAAGCCCAATGATCTTGACCTTGAGATATTTTCTTAAGATTACTATGTTCTAAGCAACAAAAAGTTTTGCTCATTGTTTACAAACTGTTGCAAACTATTGCTCATTGTTTACAAAAGAGCTATAAATAAAACATGATTAAAAAACTGCAATTCTTAACCTTTGAAAAAAATTCTTTAATTTCTGTTTTTTATTTTTTCTTAGAATTAAGTTGAGAACTCACTTAACCTAATTTACCTAACAACCATACTTAACCAAAAACTAACTTAAATTAAACTTTATTTTTATATTTCTTTTTCTATTTTCTTTACTCCTTTACAAGTTTTCACGCGACACAAAGTTGTACAAAAAATTCTACAATAAAGGTTATATATATCTTTCACATAAATCCATTGTTTTAGGAATTACACAATAAAATAATAATTTTAACGCTATTGTGTTAATACAATGAATCGGACACGATTCGTAGCGAAATATATTAATAGATTTTCTTCAGTTGTAAATTCCCAAATCAATTTCTTCAAGTAAACCCATGTTGAACCTCATTTCGCATTAAAAAGTGTATGCGTGGAAACAGTGTTTTCTGCCCCCCCTCCTCTCCTTGCCGGGATGCTCTTCTACCATTAAAAATTAGACACATTGGTTTGGATTAAACCTCGCTTCCCGTGAAAACTTGTAAATCCATGTGGAACCTCACTTCGCATTAGAAAGAGTACGCATGGAGGTAATGTGTTTCGCTTTCCTACAAGGGGTTCCACTACCTAAAAACTAGACTTTGAGTAATTAAATATGATAATTGAGTAAATAAATGGATAAATTAATAGTAATTTCGTAAACATATATCAAAATCAAGATCATTGACATTTGATTTTTTTAAATCGATTTTAATGATTTTTAGTGATATTTTGTTTACAACTTTTGAATTATAGAAAACTCACGATTACGACTTTGATAGCTGACTTTAATCTCTTGAAGTTATCTGAAAAAGTTGGGCCTCTTCGAAAGTGTGCCTCATCTAGAAGAACAGCCGACAAGCAATGTGTAGACATTTGTATCATACTGCATCATACAATTGAATTATATTGAATGAAAAAAGAATCAGACATCGCTATGTCAAAATATGTAAATGACTTTACAATGAAGTCCAAGCAACTATAAAATAGAAATCATTATTTCACTAGATCTACTGTCAACAATATGCTACTTGAGTCATTATCATCAGAATAAGAAAATTTCTAGCGATCTATAGAATCTCGATCAGATACTATTCATTGAAGCGCTCAGTTAAAGTTGATAGAAGAAGAGGTGCGGCACAACGATAGAGTAACGCATAAATTAATTATTAAAGATAAAGTAAATTGAAATGCGGAATCATCAAAGAAAGGAAAACTTTACGAATTTAAATTATGCAAATTTGTCGGAAAATGTTTTAAATGTAATAAGATCGGTTATCGAAGTCGCAATTGTAACTCAAAAAAGGTTATATCTCGAATAAGAGACTAACAATGCTTTACACGCAATATTATGTAATGCCAAAGTGCTTAAATCGGGCATTTGGTGTTTAGATAGTGAAGCTACAGATCATATGCATTAATAAATAAAGATTTTTCGAGTTAGATGAAAGTATGCATAGTAATTGTTATACGCGGAACATAGTATGAAATCGCTTGGTTTGGGTTAAATTATATTTTTCGGAAGTGATAGCCTACGCGAGGGCGCGGAGGGCAAACCCTTTGTGTCTACGTATATTTTACAAGCAAAGCGAGGTCCACAATTGTTCTGTGAATGGAAAAGTGTATACGTGAACACAATGGGTTCCGCCCCCCCCCCCCTCCTACGAGGGAGCTCCACTTCTGAAAGATATAACCTAATTCATACAAACAAATTTATTTCTGATTTAAAACTAAAATTTGGAGGGCTCCACTATAAAAAAACTAGACGCATATGTTTGCGTTGAACCTCGCTTCGCGTGAAAATATCTCATCTATCATAAACTTAAATTGTTAATAACTTTTTAATAAAGAACGAGCGACGGCTAAAATCTCTTGGAACTCAGGACAGTGATCTTGACAACACATGTCAAGGTCAAGGTTATTGGGGCTGGGTCTTCTTCTGTAAAGTTTTATCTCTTAGCTATATCAAAATAAGAAAGCTATATCAAAAAAAGAAAAATAAGAAATGGAAGATAAAAAAAAAATACTAAAACAAAAAATTTTTTACTTGTATCAGCCGATCCAGTAAACATTAAAGAAGTCTTACGTAGGAATAATAAAGAATTATGACTAAACAAAAACAGAAAACAGAACGCTCATTAAAAATGGATCTTGGATCTTAGTCCCACTAAGGGATCGATAAATAAAAAAATATTGTCAAGCCGATGAGTTTTTTGGATCTAAAAAACGGAGAATGGCAAAATATACAAAGCAAGATTAATAACCGGATATATGCAGAAAAAAAGATTATGACGAAATATTTGAATTCTAATAGCATCATGAGACAATACGAGAATTCTGTGCACTCTGGACTATGCACTCAATAAAAAAATGTCCATCAAATGAATATTAAATCAAATGATATTAGGGTACATTCAAGGAAATTTGAGTGATAAAGTTTATGTGGAGAAGTCGGAGTTATACGAGTTATGGGAGAGAAAACAAAGAAAAAGTTCATCTATTAAAAAGAAACCACTCTGGTTAAGACAGACCAATAAAGAATAGTGCAAACTCAACGCTTACTTAATTAAAATAGTAATTTAAAACGTCATCAAATCTCTGCGAATGTGTTTATAAAGAGACAGTAAAGACATAGTATACAAGATGTCCTAGACCACTCGTACACCCCTTTTCTTTCAAAAACTAAGCATTTTAGAGAAAAACGTTTTGAACAAAAATTGTATGTACTTTTATGTACAGAATAAAAATGAATCAAATGGTGAAGAACAGAAAATAATTGTTTTTAAAAAAAGTATGCAATTATTTGCAATATATTTTTCTATAACAATTATTTATTTTTTCTTTATATTATTTGATTCATCTTATTATTCTGTACATAAAAGTATTATGATACAATTATCGAAAACTAAATAATTTTCGAAATATTTTATATTTTATATTAAAATATATCAGATTAAGATACAAAATAACTTAAAAAAATTCTTAATGAAAAAATAGTTTATTATAGTGTCTTGGAAATCTCTCGATATAAGCTATAAGAATATGCAATAAAAAATAGGGAATTCTTTTTAAGAAATTAAAGGTGTTTTTGACTTGACCTTAACGATGCCATCAAACCAATGACACCTTATATTCCCCTCAAAACCATACAATTTTTGTTTAAAACGTTTTTCTCTAAAATGCTTAGTTTTTGAAAGAAAAGGGATGTACGGGTGGTCTAGGACACCCTGTACATTACTAGTCTACAATGATTTAAAGTTATAAAAGATAAAGATTCTGTAAGACAAAAACAAACAAATTTAATGTTGGTATCTAAAAACATCAACAAATTGATGGAATTAGAAACTAAACTTGAATCTTAGTTTCATATGAATGATTTTGGTCATATTATGTTAAAAGAGAAGGAGCCGCCAGAAAAGATTTTATTGAACTAGCTTGAGTATTTAAACGAACTGATCAGTAGATTCAAAATGAAAGAATAAAAACAATATCAACTTTATCCGATTTAAGCTAGGAATTGATAGAAGAAAACAAACTAACGACTGAAAAAAAAAATAAAGAATAAACCATACAGAGAATTTGTGGAAAATCTCATTTATTTAGCAAATGCAACAAGATTAGATACTGCATACGTTGTCATATATTAAGCAGATTCTATTTAGATCCTCAAAGAAAGTTCTAGATGGCTATTAAACAAGTTCGATATTTCGATATTTAAAGAAGTTCGATATTTAAAAGAACAATTGATTATAGTATACAAAAAAAAACCGGAATCGAAATACATATCTATGTTGATTCAGATTAGGCTAGTCAATAATATCAATAATAAAAGATTCTGTTACATCAAAAATTCAGATTACGTCACAATACATGCAGGAGGACTTGTGAATTGGAATTCAAAGAAATAGAAATCTGTGGCGCTCTTGATTATCGGACGCGGAGTGTATGACGCTCTCTAAAACTATATGAGAATTGATTTTTATTAAAAATTTTTAAAATTTATGTGATTTAATGAATGAGAAAGATTCTATAATTATGTAAGTTGCAATAATCAAAAAGCGATATTATATTATATGTGAAAATCTAGTATTCCATAATCATAATGAATACAATATTGGATATCATTATGCTAGAGAGCAAAAAAAGAAATTGAAGAGGAATATTTACAATCAAAATAATAGCCGATGTATTTATTAAAGCTCTGTTAAGGTTAAAACACGAGAACAGCGGCAGAGTTTTATATTTATATTTATTATTCTTAATATTTCTTTATAGTTTATCTTCAAATAAAAATTGCATATTCTGATAGAGAGGATATGAGAAATAAATCATTGTACGCGGATCGGTGGTTTTGTAAGCCAGGGATTATCATATAGAATATTTTTTTTATTTTTTTTTATTCTGTAGCGTCTTTTATTGTTTTCTGTTCTATTTTGATGTTGCATAATCTGTTACTAACAATACTACATAAATTTCATTTATAATAAGTTTACAATATGACTTATAGTTTGCTGTGTCATGTATGATTCAAGTGTGCATTATATTAATTATATAAACTGCTATAAAAAAACAAATGATTATTATTACACAAAAATATAAACACATTACTAAAAATATTGCAATTAAAAATTATTCAAACTAGAAGATTCCAAATGCAACAAAAAATTAAGATTATTTCAATGATTAAAAACAATAAAATAAATATAAAATGAGGCTTGCATATATTTTAAATATGTTTATTACTCTCAAAAAGCATTTTAATAATTAATTTAGTAATAAATAAAAATAATTTAATAATAACTTATTATAAAACTTATATCAAGTGAAATCGTAGCGTCGCAACACAAGTACATAGAAATACTTACTGGCTTGTCAACAGTTTTATGTATATACAGAATCCGCGGCGCTACCAACTAATATTATTTATTTACATATTTGTTTATAATTTATTAAAAAAATTTAATTTATTTAATAATAACAGCAATAAGTTTAGAATACTAACAATACTAATTATAAGTGAGAAAACTGGAAATTAAAAATCTCAGTGCAATTAGTACGCAAACATTTTTGTTAAATTTCAGTGATAAGTATTATACACGTATTGTACATATTAAAAATGTACGTTTTGAATCCGCTTACCATCATCAGCATTGATAAAAAAATATAAAAATTAATTTCTTAAATAAAAAATTTCTTACTCAAAAATTTCTAATTCAACTTACGCAATATTGATTGCACAATTTAAATTCCAAATTAAAATCGGTATATGATAAGTGATACTGAGGAACGATTCACCAAAACTCAAATAAAATCTGTGCAAGCAGATCGGTAGCGTCACGTGCATGTCAATAAAAATAAAGTGAAAAATAAATATCAATAAGAATAAATAAAAACCACGATTCTGAGTGATAAAAATAAAGATTTTGAATAATAGGCTTGTTACCATCAAAGACTTAGAAATCTGCAAAGACACACTGAATTATTCAATTCTTCGTATTTTTCGATTATTGAAATGTTAAAAAAGTTTTAAATTAATTGCCTTTTAGTCTTACGTTGCTTTCCTTTTTATATGATGTTTGCTTTGTTAATTTCATTTAGTTTGTATTCTATTTTTTCTCCATCTGCGCGGCAATTTAAGTCTACTATCTAACGTGACGGTTTTATGTCGAACGATTTATTTTTTCTCTTGTGATGGATTCTACATCAAATCTGAATCTCGATAATATTATTATTGGTTTACTGTTCAGCTTAACATTATTCCACCACTACATCAAATAATTTCTCTAAGTAACTTTGAAGTTTTTATTTTATTTTGTTGCCACAAGTTCTTGGTACAACTCTGTGGATAATGGACTTTAAATCTTGTTGACATGCATTTAGAGGATTTCAACAACATTAAATAATATAGTAACATTAAATAATATAGTATATTATAATTTTTCAAATTGACTGCTGTTTTAGATTTTTTATTTATTGATCGTTTGCTATTATAATTCTTAGGTCTGCACTTTTTATTTATAATTGATTTTTTATTTATATAACTCGAGATATGTTCACTTATATGTAATGTTTTTTGTTTTTTTATTAAATTTATAAAATTTGTCGCGTAGTTTCTGTTTCTTAAGTTTAAGTTTTTTATTGTATATTAATGGACATTCGTTAATAATTCTTTGTTCTCTTTCTAATTGTTATATATCTGAAATCTTTCTATTATTTTGAATTTACGATGACATTAAAATGCGTTTAAACCGTAATTTTAATGTAATCGTTTTTTATATTTAATTTTGTTTTGGTTACAATAATGCCAATTTATTAAAATCGTGGAAGAAACACAATCTCAATATTATAAGAACTAAAATGCAAATTCGCTTTTTTAAGAATTGTATTACGAATGAAATTTTTCCGATACATACTAATATCACGAACAATCTGAATTTCTTTTATTATAAATCTAATAAAACAATGTCAAAAGCGAAATGCATACTTAAACTGCGTATTGAGATCAATGATGCAGATAGGTGTTTAAATTTTTACAGAATTCTCTTTTTAAATAGATCAGTCAATAGATATTTTTAAAATATTTTCTCCAATTATTTGGAATATCTTTCATTTGAAACTGCTCGTTTCTTTTTATAGAAAAGAATCTCTCATATATAACAAAAAGTTGCAATAGTTTGTGAGCAGAATCTATCCAAAACAATTAAACTGATCAATTATTTTTTTTTATCAAGCATAATTAATAATAATGATAAAACTGCATATAAAGTTATAATAAAAGGTTACACCTTACCGATTTTATCGCCACTTAAATATATTGTAATGGAGGTTCTTCTGAATAATTCTTCGCAAGAAAGAAGTCGGGGACGGCATTGGGATTTAGGAAATATAACAAATAAAAATTTCACAATTTTAATGCTTCTTTTTAAATATTATAAAGTAACATTAGGAACATTGTATGTTATATTTCTTGTAGAGTGGAAAATATTTTCATTTACCATACATGGTAGGTACATGATAGGTACATAGTCATGATGAATTTAAAAGATAAATTAAATATTTATACATGCAACTTATTATTTTTCCTCATTTCTTCTTAATGAATATACCTATCTAAAGTAAGAAAATATTATTTATTGAATGCATAGGAGGGGGAAAGGCTTTGTCCTTTCTCCTGCACTCCTATTCCAAAAAAGTTTTAACCTAACCCAACCCAATTTTATTAATATTAAAAATAGGTTTGGGAATAGTCTTGAACAGTCTTTTTTAATAAAAAAATAACAGATTAAAACATATACAAACTTTCATGAGATTTCACATGGGTTTCACAACTTTCTACTTTATATTTATTAAAAAGTTATATAAACAACACACTTATCAATACAAAGATTTGAGTCGATTTGTGTGGAAAATCAAAAAACTCAAGGAGTTTCATTTTTGGAAATGTAAACAAACACTTTTTTCACATCTGCTTTACACAAATGCAACGTAAATAAACTTTATTTTTTTTTTATATTATAACAGAAAAAGCATTAAAACTGGGAAACTTTAAAATCGCATATCTTGGAAACTAATAAAAAATGGTCAAAAAATTTTTTTTTCTATTTTTCCCGTGTTCCTCGTCATAAATGTCTTCAGAAACGACTCTTCAAATAGGAGGCCGTAGTTATCGTAATCGTGTTTAAATATATGTAAAATTATTCAATACATGTAAAAGTTAAAAAAATGATCAGAAATTTTTATTTATAGATGACAAATTTATAGATGACGTATCATGCATCATCTATATGCTAAAAATAGTTATATAGAATTATTTTTAGTATGTATATTATGTAAATGTATAATGCGCATGTCATTGCACGCCACTATTTTTACGGTTGTTAGACCGCATTTATCTGGCCACATCTGAGAGTATTGCATAGAGCATGCCAGTAATGACATCTTGCTTTTTGAAATATCTGTAATTCGGGCAGAGAATGATCGCTGCTCGCTGGATAGACGATGGAAGAATACAAGAGAGGAAAGCTCCTTCGTATGCTACTTGCATGTGAACTCCGACACGGAAGTATGAGGCTGTACTTGATGCGTGAATCCGAGATCTCGACACGGATGAGACCTGAAATTATGGGAGAATCGAAAAGGTGACTATCCAGAATCGCGGGTGAGAAAAAGAAGGTCGAGGTCAGATTGTACGCTGTCAAAAGATGTTCCACACGTCCTACAGGAAGAACTGAAACAGAAGTACTCACAAGAATCAACAAGGCCACGTGATGGCTCCGAGCGCCCGAAAGTGACTTATTTGTAAATTAATGTGCTGTCGTGTCTCCTGGGGAGTCTTCCGCTTGTTATTGTTTAGCGGAGCGGCATGGAGGCTCCAGAATACGATTCCTGCGAGCAGAGCCGAAGCTGTAAACCGGTGAGACAAGCGTCATCCCTCTTCTGTAAAGCCAGCGATTTTGAATTTTGTTTGAATGAGTCGTGCTACTCATTAATCGCTGGCGTGAGCAACGTTCCTTCTCTGATTTTGTCGTTATTGCGATAGTTAAATTAAACGACGGACGGCGAAGCGATTCATCCGAGCGATTTTCCGTCCGTGTAAGCACTTTTCTCTTCCGGAAATTCTGCTGCCAACAGTCATATTTGTGTACTTTTCGTATTGGCTTATTATTTGTTTCGGTACCGTTTTATGCATTATTAATGTCGTGCAGAAAACTCAGAGATTGCAAAAATTTTGCATTTTGCGTATGTCTTAGCGTTGTGATCTTACGGGTCGCGTATGTGTCGATTCACCGCGATCCTTATTGTATATATTGTTATAACCCAAAAGGCTATATCTTTTTATTAATTAAATTAAATATATTTGTTGCTCAAGCCTTAACGCGAACATGTATCATGTTACGCGCAAAACGCTGATAGTGAGCCACGCGCGAAGCCCGAGCCATCGAGGCAGCGCAATCACCTGATTGTAAAAAGAACGCGGATATAAGAACATGATCAATTTACCAAAGGAAATTGCGAAAGTGCAAGCAAAGGAGTTTGACTTTTAATTCTCTTAGCTTGCACTTTGGCCTTGCCGTCCAAAAACGCCGTGACCAAATATGGTCATGACACCGAGCGATCTTCTCCAGGAAAATCGACCCAAGGGGGAAGCAATAAAAAGACACCGCTAATAAGCGATGGGCAGTCACAAGATCAGTTAATATCGGGCAGCTACTAATGTCAGTCTTCAACAGTTATTGTATAGTGAAACAGTGAAAATATATACCTTTGTATAAAATAACTAAAGGGAAGCTACATTAATTACAAACTAGCTGGACATTCTGACTGTCCTTGAACTTTCTAGTTCTCAATCGGCCAACGACTCCAAAATTACCTGTGCCTTTTCAAGGGCATTATAATATTATCCGATGTTGCGTAAATCTTGTTATTATCGTACTTTTCTCTAAGTTTGTGAAATTTATGAAGTTTGTCCAGAATATTGATTGTCGAGAAATTGCGCTGCCTTAATGGCTTATTTATTATTAGATCTTTATTTGGCGCAGAGCGCTGTTGCTTTGTTATTTTATGCCCAACAGCGTGAAATGTCGAAGGTCACGATCACCTTGCGCATTTTATTTATTGCGAGCAAAACGGCTGTTGTGCGAGCCTCTTATTATTTTACGTAATATCGATACAATTGTCGAGAACGAGTATAACAGGAATAGCAAGACACATAAAGTTTGTCGTCTCTACCAAAATCCGAATAAATCTCGTGGGTTGAAAAATTCTTTACCATCTTATAATCGATCTTTGCGCGCTTCTCGTAAAACACGGTACCCTAAGGACTATAATTATATGGCTTTACATAAGTTTATTTCAACACAAACCAGATTATGTCTCGGTGCTTTGGATTTCTTACATGGAACAAAACTTATGTGAAATAGAGGTCATTTGAAAGTATATTTTTTATCCATTAATAATAGTTTGATATTAATTAGTAGTAGGTATTTTTAATAGAATCTTTTTTTAGTTTTATTCAAATTAAAAAAATAACTTTAGCCTCAAATGATCTTCTCAAATGATCCCGTTGGTGGGAAATATTAAGCAATTTATCCGAGAAGTTTTATCTTCTCGAAGTGTATATTGCATGGTGTTACAATGTTGGAGTTTTATCATCCAAACGCAAATGTCATAAAGATGGAACACATGTAAGGAGACTAGAAAGATTTGAATGGTCAAAAATTGGGCAAAATTCGAATGACGTATGTGGACAAACAAATATATATACACAATATTTTTCCTTGTAATTTTTTTATGCATTCTTAAGAAACAAAACAAACGTTGGAATTTCCAAAAATTATTTATAATTTTTATTTATTAAATTAATTAATAATTAAACAAGTAAAAAATTGTTCAAATTAGAAATTTGCACATTGTTTCCTCATAATTTTATTTCATAAAAAATAAACTGTTTCAGCAATTCTAAAAAATTCAATACTAACCATCCTTTATAATGATACTCAATTAATGTAACAATATTTAGCCCAATATCTCAAAATTTGCGGAAGTTAGAGTAACCACAACTTTAAAAAAAAAAATCAAATTTAAGAAAAAAATGTACTCTCACAAAATCTTATCAAATTCAAACATTTAATGATACTTTATTCATGTAACAATATTTAGCTCTATATCTCAAAATTTATGGCAGTTACAGCAACCACGTCCTTTTTGTGCACATACATACATACACACATACTCGATTGACGACATACTTTTTGTAAAAATACATTTTTTCAACGTTTTAGAACCTTCTAAACACGTTGGCATCAAAATTAAAAAAAAAAACAATTTTCCAGAAAAACAAAGCTTTCTCTATGAGAAAGCAAAAAGATGTTTATATTTTAAAGGCAAATCACGCAACCGCGCGACTTGCGCATACTTTCTTGCGATTCCGAATGAACAAATTTTTGGTATTTCTGGCCACATTTTATGTGGCGTGAGATCTAATAGAATATTATAAAAAAATATCATATAAATTTTATTTTTAATCGAAAGTATAACTTATAAAAATATCATTTTCAAATTTTTAAGATTTTTTACCAACAATATGTAATTTAAAATAAATAAGAAAGGATAATTAAAATTCAAAATTTTCATGTGACTTGAAAACACTTCGTTATTGATTAGTTCATGCGTGATGTCATTTCATTTCCAAAACTTTGATTTAGCACAGGGAACAACAAGGAGCTTATTAACGATTTTACTTTTTTTAAAGAAAAATAGTAATTGAGTATAGTAAATGAACAAAACAAAATGGAAGCAGAGTATGTTAAAGAATATGTTAAAGCAAATTCTACAAGCCAAAAATTGATGCGTTGATAGTGTGTCAATTTATAAGAAAAAAACAATTACTTTTTAATGCAGAAATGCAAGAAATACAAATATCTGCGTAAATATATTGCATAACAAGAAATTCATTTATTTACATTAAGATCCAATTATTCTATTTACAATTAAAATATATATTTACCTTTTCAATACGAAAATCTATGCTTTTTATATATATTTTAAAGTTATTATCTTGACTATTGGAATATCTATTAATGTTTGTTTGAACAACTAAATTTACTTTTCGCACTTCTGTAATATCAAAATAATAATTTCTCTCTTATAAATTGACTGTTAACAGATAAATTTTTGATAAGTTTGTCGAATTTGCTTCAATATACTCTGCTTTCATTTTATTCCATTCATTAATTACTATTTTTTTTTAAATAAAATAGTAAATAATCTCCTTGTTTCTTGTATCGAAGTTTTAATAACGAAGTGACGTCACGCGTCTATAGTGCCATATTGTTGCGTATTTTCGTAACATTTCAAATGATATTTTCACTAATTTAAAAACAATACAAATTAAATGTTTTGATGCAAATGAAAAAAATTTTGATAACTAATAGGGTATCAACTTTAATAAAAAAATATTTTTAAAAAACATTTTAGTTATTTTATAGGCTAAATCTAAATTCTGTAAACAATTATTAAAATTAGAGCAATGGCGGCCAAAAAACCAAAAACTTAAAAAAATTCAAGTTATTGTTAAAAAAAAAGTATTAATAAATTAATTTTTATATGCAGACATTGGTTCAGTTTATGTAAAATATTTTTATCTTTGATTTAAAAAAAATGAAGTTGATATCTTCAGCCGTTCTTAAGTTATCGCGGCAAAACTAACCAAAAATGGTGTTTCGAGAAAAACACTGTTAAGTTTGAGAATAAGATTCCGATTAGAAAATTGATATTTAAAAATTGATATTGATATTACATTTTGTGTTCCACGCATTTTGACAGTAATTCCTCATCAGACAAAGTTTCATACACAGATTTTGGACTTCAGGATGTAGTGCAGATTTGTGTTTATAATATTTTATTAATGGCTTTTGGCCATTTATGACCTTACATTTTTGACTCTCCTGAACTTAATTTTACGAATATCAAAGTTTTTCTCGCGCCAAAATGTTTTTAAAAGATTATATTAATCGATTATGTAAAAACCCAAAAATTGATTTTTTCGAAATTTCAAATCTTTCTTATCCCCTTAATGAAGCTGTTTAACACTTCTCACTCTTATCAGAGTTTGAGCTCTTGTCTTGAAAAGCCATGACGGAATTAAAAACAGAACAATCTATGGTCTAAAAAAGTCTAAAAAACAGTTTAAATTTTACAATTTAACCATGAAATGATGTTCTTCAGATTACTTATTATTTTATTCAAGATTTTTAATATGAAGATCTCAGAGATGAAATAAAAAATATTCCGTTCAAACATGTCGTTAGAATTTATTGTTGATATATATATATATATATATATATATATATATATATATCTTGTAGATAAATCTGTATGCTATCGATCAATCGAGAACGGTCTTGAAAGAAAAACTATTTAGAGTAATTCTATAATAAATCGATATGATTGTGTTATAATAATATTACGGTTTAAATAGTTAAAATAGTTACAATAAATATAAATTTAAAAAATTTTAAAAATACAAAATCACAAAAATGTAAAAATGTATAAATTAAAAGACCCAATTAAAAAAATAGATTAGAGTAAGATTAAGTAAGATTAGAATTGTGTGTAACTGTGTGTGTGTGCAATCGTGGCGCAGAGACTTGTGCGTCTGCTTTTTGTGCCGAAGGGCTCGGGTTCAAATCCAGCCAAAAACATCAAACATATTCATTCGCTATCTCTTGGAAAACAATAGCAAAAATCTATCAAGAATATCTTGTCAAAATAATCTCTTGAATCTATAAACTGTTCAAAATTGGCATTAAATTGTAGGTTCTATTAAATTTGCGGAAACTTTAAAAAGGCGCACATCGCAAATGTATGCAGAGAGTCACCACATCTCTGATAAGAGATTATAAACAAAGGAGGAGAATATTTTCTCATGCTCTTTACATTTTTGGAATATTTTTCCTCGTAAATATTCCTAAGACTATAATCGTTGCAAAAACAGCAGCATAAATTTTATGCCATCAGACACGTGTTTGCTTTTCAAAAATTATGTCACTTCATCTTACTGTTGGATAACGATGTTAAAATATAAATTATTTTATTAATTTCAGATATATAAGCCTAGTTTTTGATATTATATATTTTATTTTTGATATTGATATATATCTCGCGTTTTTGAATACTTTTTTTACACAGAAAAAGTAGAAATTCTTTAGAAAAAAATAATAACACTAAGACAAAAAAAAGTTCAACATTTTCTCAGGTATAAGATTGTTTCTTTTCTCAAAATTCAATCTAAATGTCACAGACAGAATTTTAGAGAATGAATATTTTACTGTTTTTACTGAAGTGGAGTTTGACAGTAAATCAGATGAACTCATAGCTTCAACTTTCATGCAATGAGCCATTTCAATGTAAAAAATTATGATGCTACTAACTTATCACCTTGCAAAGCTGAACTTTGTGAGCAACTGCTTTGAGCACATTTCATAATGACTTTCTGGAGAAATGTGTATCTAAAAATGTCAACAAATTTCCCAAGACCATGGTTTGGATATAAATTCAAAGATAGTATATTTTTACGTGGTTCAAAAGCGATTAGTTATCCCCATCGGTAACTATTCAATGCTGCAAATTTGACGATGAAAATATTTCTCGTGATAATAATTTTCTTTCAAATATGTTCTCGACTTATTCAAATCATTTTTTCAACATTATTCTAATTAACAAAAGACGATATTACTATGGACAGAGATGCCAATGGAAATGATGTTGAAAATTCTAATGGATAAGATGAATATATTCAGGAAGATTCTACAATATACGAAGACGTTGTTAAATAAAATTTTTTGTATATACTTTTTTTTCAACTATTGATATATTCGATATATGTTATCAATAATTTTAATTTATTAAATTTAAGTTATTATACAAGGCTCTGAATAAAATAATATTAGTTAATAAATAAAACGGGCAAATAAGAGCCGAAAGCGTTGAAAGGCGTTACAAATATATTCTTCACGTTGTGTATAATTAAAATATATTTAATATTTCGGTCCTAAATTTGGACCATCTTCAGTAAACTGCGTGACAATAAAATAAATAATAAATTACAATGTAAAAATAATAAATAAAAAACATATATAAAGTGGACAAACGTATAATATTTTGATCGGAAAAAAATTATAACGAGCGAGCCGCACTTGTCAATTTTGATGTTAATAAACCTGAAATTTTTCAAAGTACAAAGTTAACGATGGAATTATAAATAGTAAACATGTTGTCGTCTAAGTTTTAGTCCAAGTTTTAAGTCCAAGATTTTTTTTCTAGGTTGTCTATTATTAATAAATATTTTTTATTTAATTGTTCTGTTTTAGAGATCGTTTTGGAATCTTTTTGGAGATTTAAGCTTTAAGATTTATTCTTTTGACGTTTAATATAAATCATTTCAGATATCGATCTTTTCCCTAAAATCGGTTTGTCATCCAAGATATCAATTTTGGTCCAATTAAATTCGTGTTCTGATTGTTTATGATCTGTAATAACAGAATGTTGTTGTGTGTTATGGTATATGTGTCTGTAATGTTCATTTATTCTTGTTTTTAAAAGTCCGTTTATCCAATATACGCAATGCATCGCAGTCTTTGCAAAATATTTTTACACTACGTTATTACGCGACTCTGCGACTATTTTGTCTTTATTATATTATATTTTGTTCTTTGATAAAACGTTTAAAATTGTTAATCCCTGTATATGAGAGCTTGATATTAGAGTTTTTATCGCCAATTTAAACTGATTTGCGATGCCAGCATCGTCCCGAATGTTGAAAAAAAGAGCATTTTTCGTCAGTATTATCGTCAATATTTCTTTAGCTATTATGTGTGTCATTGTTGAGATTAAAAGGCTTTTCATGATTTCTTAGAAAAAGTTTTTTCAAACGCTCGTTAATTACATTGAAAATCAATGATAATGGATATTCATTATTTAATAAAATATTAATTATGAACTTGAAAGTTTTTTCATGATATCTTGGATGAGGTAAATGGAAGGCTCTGTCAACAAGACCAATGATGCCTTTTTTATGGTGAAATGGCTGCTGCGACTCAAAATTGAGATATCTCCCTGAGAATGAAAATTTATGAAACTAATCAAACTCGACCACGCCCCTGTTGATAATTATGATGACGTCGAAAAAGTTTAGTCGATTGTTGACTCCCTCCTCCAACGTAAATTGTAATCTCAAGTGTAGAGAGTTAAAAGTTTTTTGTACAATATTAAGTATGGAGAAGAGGGCCGCCAGTACGACATCATCAATGTATTGTATGTAAAAAGGGAGAGGAACCGCAAGCATCGAAATCGTCTTTTTTTCGAAATCCTGAAGCATATCTGCAATGATTAATGATAATGGAGAGTCCATGGAAATGCTATAAGTTTGTTTATAAAATAATCCGTTAAATGAGAAATATGTGGAGTTGAGAACAAACCAAATTTCGTACAAAAATTCTTCTTGAGAAAGATTACACTTTTTTTCGATGTGATCCTCGCAGAGATACTGTCTAGAGCCAATTCTACTAGTATGTTTGTGAATAATGATATCACGTCTAATGAAATTAATTTATAATGTTTTTCGATGTAAGTGCCCTTAAGTTTTTCCACTAATTGGAAACTATTGGTAACATTGCTGTTCGTAGCGGGAACAGAGTCATGTATCGTATCATGAAGAAACTTCGCCAGATGAAATAATAGGCTATATATTGACGATATGATAATGCGAAGAGGGCAATTCTCTCATACACAGGGATTAAAAATCTTAAACGATTTATCAAAGGACATAAAGACAAAATAATCACAGAGTTTAATAATAATTAAATTTAATAACGTAGTGTATAAAATATCTTGCAAGACTGCGATGCATCGCATACATTGGACACACAGACAGAATTTTATAAACAAGAATAAATGAACATTAAAGACACATATACCATAATACAACAACATTCTGTGATTACAGATCATAAACAATCAGGACACAAATTTAATTAGACCAAAATTGATATCTTGGATGACAAACCGATTTTAGGGAAAAGATTGATATTTGAAATGATTTATATTAAACGTCAAAAGAATAGCTTAAATCTCCAGAATAATACAGAGCAATTAGATAAAAGATATTTACCAATAATAGACAATTTAGAAAAAATCTAACTTAGACGACAACATGTTTAGCATTTATATCTCCATCATTAACTTTGTACTCTGAAAAATCTCAGGTTTATTAACATCAAAATTGACAAGTACGGCACGCTCATTATACTTTTACTTAATTATACTCGTTACTCTTAATACTTTTCCGATCAAAGTACGTTTGTCCACTTTATATAAGTTTTTTATTTATTATTTTCTCATTGTAATTTAATTTATTATTTATTTTATTATCACGCAGTTTACTGAAGATGGTCCAAATTTAGGACCGAAATGTTTAAATATTAAATATATTTTAATTATACACAACGTGAAGAATACATTTGTGACGCCTCTCATCCAGTGCTTCCGGCTCTCATTTGCATTTTTATTTATTAACTAATATTAGATTTAGGTGTTATACAACAAAAAATATAATATTCATCAATGACATCAGCTACAAAAGTTAGTACTATTCTCGCGCTCATGACATTGATTTTTTTCAATTTGTCAGCATGTTAATATCACAATATTGATCTAAAATATTTTAATAGCATCCTGAAAGTGTGATTAAAATAATATATAAATATAGCCTGGTTTATATAAATAAAAATATTTTTCTACTATTATAAAATTTTAATATTTTAATTTATGATAAAAAAAAATTCTCTAAGCAATTTAATACTTCACAATACGTCTGGCATTATCACTTATGGTCATAAAACTCCATAAAATATAATAAAATAACAGACGAGTATAAATAATAATTTTGATACGATTTTTATGATGTTCGGGGATAAAGTGTTGCTACGCATATCTCTTTCCAGCTTCCAGAGTCGTCGATCTTTTCTTTAAACGTCTCTCTAAAACAAATCTCTTATTATTAGAAAAGCTTAATATAAATACCGTAAGTAAAAATGTTGCTAGCTTTTAATCTATGAGAAATCTCAACTGAATGCTCTTTCTTTTCCCATTCCAAAGCACAAAGAAAAAAAAAGCAACAAATGGTGACAAATGCTTATGCAGAGTTCGTACAATCTGATTCATTATGGCAACCTATAGTGATAGCAAAAAACTTCAGATCCCGATGATGGATTTTTAATGTTTCTTGGATTTATACTGCGTAACTTTAAAAATGAGGACTACGATTAGATGAATACAAACATGTATAAATGTTTGAAAAGTGGATTTGCAACAATTCCAAAATTCTTAATATGTGACTAATTACTATTTATTTTTGTTTATATTCTTCTTTAATTCAAAAATAAGTTATTAAATTGTAAGTAATAATTATGAATAAATGATCAAAAGTTGTATTTCTTCAGTGTAAGTTTATTTTTAGAGTAGTAATATTATATTAAATTTTAAGCGAATATATTAAACTATTGTAATAGATATTAAGTTTTTTATTTCTTCTAATCTTTCACTTTACAAAATTTTTAATTTATAATAATAAAGTATATAATAAAGGTAATGCAGTAAATTACTAAAACGATAAATTTTTATTATGCAGTAAATTATTAATACAATTTTCATCCATTTGGATAATTTGAAAAGCTTTCTCTATATTATAAACAAAATCTTAGACATTTTCATTTGCAATTGCATCATACTGCCAGTTCAAAACTTCAGCAATGTTAAAATATTCAGTGAAGTTATCACGTACGAGCTGAATCAGTGCAACAATTTCCACACTGTTGTGAAATACTTACAAGACTAGAATCTAAAGAAGTTTCAAAATTCCTACACTCAGAAGAAACATACCATTGACATTTTGATAGGAAGAAATAGTGAAGAAGAACGCATATGTTAGCTTTAACTTTTTTCATTAACAATGGTGTAAGATTCAAAAGCATATGGAATCTATTAGCGATGATATTTCAAATGCATTTTCTTTGCCCTACTCAACCTATAATTGAAAATCTTCTTTGCTATGATTAATCTGCGATTTGAATAAGGTTTTATTAAATTTTGTTTAAGTGAAAATGTATTATTACCCACAATTATGTAGAGCATTTTATAGGTAAAACCAGGCAGACGGTTTGGAGTAGGTACATTTAAAGAATTAGACTCGTATTCCGAGCTCATATCTATCTCTAGATGTACCTCTGAATGTGTCTTAGATGATACAATAAATATGGCGGTATTCTGAGCGTACATTTAGCGACACATTTAGAGACATATTGCCATTTTTAGATTAAACTTTTGCAACTTTATAGTAAATTCATATTCTGAATCGCTTTATTTAAAGTTACAACATTTATTTCATTTTTGATAAATGTACCAATAAATGTGCTCAAGGACACATTTATATGTACATTTATACGTAATAACGTATTACACTCGATGCTTTGCAAGTTTGATTAATTCTTACTGTACAATTGATTTTATTAATAAAATTATTATAAATCGAGTTTATGTAAATAATAAATAATAAATACTTTTTATATAATAATGTTAATATTTAGTCAATCCTAATTTTTTTTTTTTAATATAGTTGTATAAAATGCAATAAAGTATACATTTCGTTTGACACTATTTTCAATTCAAATAATTAATTAGGACATAAAAATATTGCAGTTTGAAGCGAAATTAGCTTGAAAGAGCAATATCAATCACTGCAATATCATAGATATATTTGACAATATAGTTTACATCGATATACTTAAATATGTATTACACTAGTCAATCATAGCCATTTCTCTAAAGAATGGTACAGAACAGCTGTGATTGAATAATATAGTATTTATTTTACATTAAAATATGTCGGTGTAAATTAAGTCATTAATAAAAAATCAAAATTTTGGGAAGCAAATGTAGTGCATAGTAGCCTACAAATATTTCAAAACAGAAACTGTTTTTGAAGTTTATAATAATAGCGAGTTCCGACAAAAATATCGATTAATTAAAAAATGTTGATACAATTCCAATAAGCATGACAATATTTATGAAATTATTTTTTAAAAATTTTTGAAAACATTTTTAAAAATATTGTTTGCTTATTGGGATTATATACGCGTGTTTGTGTTGCAGTGGCATCGAAAGAGAAATCAAAATGAAAATTGCTAATTTAACTTATAGTGCGAATATGAACTATTTGAAGGCCAATTACTGTGCCGTATGCGCGTAATAAGCATTATATATAACATAATAGTCATAAATGTACCTTTAAATTAGATGCGCTATAAATGCGTGATGAGAATATGACTTTAGTCATGTTACTAGTACATTTATCTGCGTCTCTAGATATGGCATTCTAAATGTACCTAAATATGAGCTCAGAATAAGGGCCAATATGTTTATTCTCTAGAGCATCTGTACATACAATGTGAACATTATCAGCTATAAATTTCCAGTCTTTACTTGTTGATGAAAATATCATAATTTTCTATTTAAATACTTTAATTAGTCTTCGCAATTTCATGCACAATTTGAAATGTATTTGAAGTAATACATGATTATTTGAGTATGCAAGATCCTGAAATGTATTGTCAGTTGTTAAATAACAAAGTGTTGCACTGAATCTGTCTCTAGATGAAATTGCTTCCCTCATTACAGTGTTCTGCTTCTGGATGCGAAATAATAAGAAAAACAAATCGTTCAAAATATATTCAGGTATAATTCGAAAACGATGCAGGATCTTCAGGGCTGATGATATAAACAAAAGAAAAAATCATGACAAGTATGTGAAAAAAGAATGCAAATTTCAGAAATTATATACCCTAGCTCATCGAATAAAATGATTAAAACACTTTGATTCATGTTTCGCCGTAGCAACCAAGACCGACTCCATAATCTTTGATCTTCTTTCATTTCTTTGTTTCATTGAGTCTGTGAGCAAAAACATAGCATTTGCATATTGTCTCCAAGACAATAGCGTCTATCTTTATTAAATTCGGCAGCGTTTTCTAGCAAATGACAAAATCAGCAATAAACTCTGCACAATAGTGCGCTCTGAAGCAAACTAGCAACTCTGCCAACACAATTTTAAGCGGCGGAGTTTGTACGGCAACAGCAGAAACAGCAAATGATCCAGTAAAAAAACAAGTACGTGATAGGTTTTATTTTTATATAGGAAAACGCGAAAAGGTTTTAAAAAAACCAAATAAATAAATATAATAAAAAATATAATATAATGCGAATGTGAAATTATATAATAATAATAAATATAATAATGAATTAGCATAGAAAAAGAGGGAAAAAGAGAGAAAAGAACGGAAAAAAAGGAGAAGGGAAGGAGGGCAAAAGGGAGGAAAGAGAGAGAGAAGGAGAGAGGAAAGGAGAGACAAGAAGAAGCACGAGTGAACGTGTAAGCAAATATGCAAAAGGAGCATGAAGCTGATCGATACATAATGAGCGGATAATTAGAAAGAGATATAATGAGTCGACTTCTTCTTCTTCTTCTTCATGTGCCCTATTCGCTACGGATGTTGACTATTAGCATCGCAATTTTAATTTTGTTCGCGGCGCTTTTGAATAGCTGAAAAGATGTGAGTCCGAACCATTGACGCAAATTATACAGCTAGGAGTGTCTTCTCCTTCCGGGTTTTCTCTTGCTATTCATTCTTCTGGACTATCAGTTAAAGTAGACAGTATTTATCATGCCTTATTATATGACTGAGATATTCTAAATTTTGCTTTTTAATGGTGAGTGTGATTTCTTTTTCTTTTCCGATATGGCATATATCGCTACAACTCGATATTACTACAACATTGGTGTGGTCAGTCCAGGATATTCGAAAAATGTGTCAATACACCCACATTTCAAACGCTTGCAGTTTTTTCATTATTGTTTCCGCCGTTATTCATGCTTCTATCCCGTAGAGTACAACAGGGAATACATAACATTTCACTAATCTTATTTTTAGAGGAAAAGATAAGTCCCTATTTACGAATAGATTTTATATGTTATTAAATGATGCTCGAGCTCTTTTGATTCTAGATTGTATTTCGATGGATTGGTCCTACCCTACATCGACTATTGTCCCAAGATAGATGTATGAGTCCACATGTTCAATTGGCTGATTATTTAATATTGATTGTCTAACCGGTTGTTGGTTTTTACTTATTAGCATCTATTTTGTTTTAGTTATGTTCAGACTAAATCCGTATTCTTTACTAATTTTTTGTATTTTTTTCATAAGGTGATGAAGATCATCGATATTCGAGTCGTCGATATTACTGGCAAGCATGACTATATCAGGCATATCTTATGTTGTACACAATTTCTCCATTTATTCTGATTCTTTCGGTGGCTCCCTCTAACGCCTTTCTACATATTTCTTTAGAGTAAATGTTAAAAAGGAGGAGAGATAAGATATAGCCTTGCCACACACCTTTTTTAATATCGGTGTTTTCGGTAGATGACCCGTCTATTTTAACGTTAGCGGACTGACCCAAGTAGAGATTCGCCACAATGCGAATGTCCTTGCCATCATACCAGTCTTCTAAAAAAATTCTAATAGTTATTCGTGTTTTACGTTATCAAATGCTTTTGGAAGGCGAAATCAATAAAGCAGGGTATGAGGTATAGAGTAGGTAGATACATCTTTATTCATATCCCTGCAGCGTTGAATGAGTATTTGCAGGCTGAAAATTGCTTCTCTTGTGCCCAGTGCATTTTGGAAGCCAAACTACGATTCGCTGATATTTGCTTCACATTTAAAGTATTTTCCGTTGTAAATAATTCCGGTAAATACTTTATATTATTAATTAATCTTATTAGCTGATGTTAGTCACAATTGTTTTGCGTTTAGTTTTTTTTATATAACAAAAGTTGAACTCAACCAATCTTCAGGGAGGATTTTACCACTGCTATATATGCTGTTAAAGAGAATAGTTAGAGTATCAAGAAACTGATCATTCATTGAGCATAAAAGTTTTAATATTTCATTGTGAATGTTCTCTAGATCTGACGCTTTAGTGTTTTGAGGGATAAAATGGCCTTCTCCACTTCTGATTTTACAATAAAGAGTCTTGTGTCTGTAATTGTGTACTCACTAGGTCTGAGATAAAAAGTTGTTTGATATAGTTTCCACATTTCTAGAATCTTTGTGGGTTTTGCAATAAGATTTCCGTTGGTGTCAGGTAAGTTTTTGGGTGTTTTTCCATTCCTTGATGTCATTTCTTTTATCTTTCTATGCATATTGTGATAGTCATATTTTGTTTCATATTGTTCAATTTTTTTGCATTTCTTAGATAGCCATTTTTCTTTAACTTCTCTAATTTTTGTTCTTATCTTGTTATGAATTTTACGATATTTTGCTTTGTTATTCTTCTGTTCTGTTTCTTATTCTTATGCTTCCGTCTTTCTTCCATCATACCAAATATTTCCTCTGTCATCCCCTTTCCTTTATTTTATCTTGTTTTAAAAAGTTTGTGCATGCTGTCTGAATAGTCTTCTTGATCTTATCTCACTTATCTTTTGCTCCTTATTGATTTTTATTAATTCGTTGCTCAGACATTCTTGCACCTGTTGTTTGACATTTACGTTAAATAGTTTCTTTATATCTATTCTATTTTTTGAGTTTTTTTTTTGAGACATTTTAATTTAACTTCAAATTTGCATATAATTGGGTTCTGATCCGATGGAACATTGACACCTGGATATGTTTTTATTGATTTTATTGCATTTTTAAATCTTTTTGGAACAGCACTATAGTCAATTTGATTTCTTACTCTGTTTTCAAGTGAATCAGCTAGAGATTTCCAAGTGTAGAGTTTTCTCTCTCGAGGAGGGAGTTCAAAAAAGGTATTACTTAGTATTGTTACGTCCGCACGAGACTTCAAGAGAGAACAATCGAATCGCGCACGATACAATCGGCACTCATGGTTTGCGTCGTAAATAATAATACTTATTAGAAGAAACAAAAGGAACTTTAATACAACATAAAATACAGAATACAAAACACGGAACAGATCAACTCGTTAATCATAAATACGTTCACACGGAATCAAATCCACCGCGAGATTAAAATGGCTCTAAACAACAAAATGTAGGCTGTTGTTTTTCCAACATCTCCTTTAGCGACGCGTTAGGGAATCATCTCCTAGAGACGATACAGCACACTACTATAGGCGATACGCAGGACGAAATAAACAAGCATGGACGTAATATTGCCTCCCTCTTTTACAAGATTGTCGTCCCGACAATCCAAAATAGGCTCAAGAGTTGACTGTTTTCCTCTTCTTTCAAAACGTAGACTTCAAAATATCCCAATGATTCCTTGCTGTACCCTGTACTATTGCTACAGGTTACCATCACCGGTTCCGATCATACGCTTTCCAGGAATTTAGAGAGTATGCCGAATCCTCTTCTTTTTCTCTTGTCCTCTGCTATTCTCTTTGCTTGTGGTAATATCCCATCATGTTATTTCACAAGAAAGGAAATCTTTGGACAAGGGGGAAAGATATCTATCGTGAACTCGACATCCTCAAATAAGTACTTTCCAAGTCCCTGCCTCGGCATTCGCCCTAAGACCCAACGGGAAAACCACTGCTCAAAAATCACGGATGAGGCAGTCTTCAAAAATAAATAACACATTTTTCACATCATAACTTCTTCCGATGTACGATGTTTCTCACCACATCCTCACCATAAACTCCTTTGAAAATAAAAGAAATTAATCAAATAACAAAAAATATATCAAATTTAAATTAGGTCTCGGATGTAACTTAATTTTCATCTATAAGAAACATTTTCCTAATTTAATTTCAAAACGAGAAATATCTAAATATATCTCTTATGATGAGAGGCTAGTCTATTTAAATGAACTATTTTATTCCTATGTTTTCTGGATTTTCGATTGCAATATGTAACGTCCTTCAATCTTTTAACCACTTCATAGGAACCTTTCCAATTATTCTGTAATTTGAGAGTTTTTCCTACAATTTGTCGAGGATTGTACAACTAAACTTTCTCTCCTGGTTCAAAATCTGACGAGCATTCCGATCATAAAAAGTCTTTGTCCTCAAAGACTTCATATTTACACGACAAACATTATCTAACCCCATCATGAATTTCGTTCAATTTTCCTCTCAATTTCGAAACAAAACTTTCTTCCGACAAATTTGCTTCATTGTGTGGAGGAATACCGCAAAGAAGATCCAAAGGTAACTTCAAATCTCGACAGAAATACAGCTCAGCAGGAGTGATTCCTATGGTCTCATGTCTAGCAGATCTATATGCTAATAAACATATATCTATCCATCTATTCCAATCTCGTTGATTATCTGCAACAAACTTTGGCAAATAATTAATATTAATATTGTCTGGTGTTGCCGTTCGACTAAACCATTCGATTGAGGATTATATAGAGTTGTTCTTGTCTTCTTAATCCCTAAGAAATGCGATAATTCCCGAAATATCAGGGAATTAAAATTTCTTCCCTGATCTGTATGTATTTCCGAAGAAATATCAAATCTAGAAATTATCTGATCTACAAAAATCTCTGCAATAGTCTTTGCCCTAATATTTTTTAACGGAAACACTTCTACCCATTTAGTAAAACAATCCGAAAAAAACCAACAAATACTTATTTCCCGAAAATAATGTTGGAATGGACCTAAAATATCCATCTGTACTCTTTCAAAAGAAATTCCAGCATTATAAATTTGCATTTCAGATTTTCCTTTATCAAAAGGTCCTTTTTTGGTTATGCAAATCTTGCAGGATCTATACTAATCTTCTACATCTATAAGTGGCCCAGTAAAATCTTTTTCGAATTTTCTCTAGAGTCTTGTTTACTCCAAAATGGCCACTTGAACAAGAATCATGAGCTCCTTCTAAGATTTCTTTAATTCTCTTTTGCAGACCTATGATCTGAAAAACAAGCTTTCAAATTTGGAGATTCCTATTCAGAATTCCCATACAGGATTCCTATGCAGAAAATCATTTCTTAACTCCAGAGAATCCCATTGTGACTAATAAATTTTAGTGCCAAAACTTTCCGAAACGATTTATTGACAGAAAAGACGCTGATCTTTTTCCTTTCCACGAAAAATCTTTACTATTGCTGGATCCTCTAACTGATCTTTTTTCCAACTTTCACAATTATTTTCCTTAAAAATAATCCTTCCCACTAACTCTTTTTCCTTTGTATATAATTTGTTACAATAAATACAATTGGTTTCTTTAAGCCAATGGTTTATCAAGGACATCTTGATAAACCATCGGCGTTACCGTAAAGTTTTCCTTTCCGATGAATGATTTCAAAATTATATTGTTGAATCCGTTCTAGCCAACGCGCTAACTGCTCTTCTAAATTCTTAAATGACATCAGCCAACGCAAAGAAATATGATCTAAATACGAATTTAAATCCATATAAATAAACATGAAACGATTTCAACGAATCTACTATGGCTAACAATTCCCGAACGTAACACAATAATTCCTTTCTGATTTATTTAACACACGATTATAATATGCTATTATCTTTTTACTCCATCTTGAAACTGAGACAATATCGATTCCATGATTAGACGTGTCAGTATCAAGAATAAATTGTCCTTTGTCCCTTGGAAATGATAAAATAGGAGAAGACACTAAATGTTTCTTCAATTCTACAAAAGCTGTCTCGCACTGTTCAGTCCACACAAATTTCGTCAGATTTTCAGTTAGTGCGAACGGCTTTGCTATCAACGAAAATCCCTTCACGAATTTTCTATAATAAGAACAAGAAATCTAAGAAACTACGAATTTGCTTTTTGGTCCGAGGAACTGATCAATTCTCAATAGTGGAAATCTTTTTAGAGTCAGTTGTAACACCTTGCTGAGAAACTATATGTCCTAAATATTTTATTTCCTGCTTGAAGAAAGAACATTTCTTTGCATTTAACTTTAAATTAACAGAACGTAATCGCAAGAAGACGTGCCTTAAATGACCAAGCATATTTTCGAAACTTTTACCAAAAATAATCACATCGTCCAAATACAAGCAAATATTAAATAATAATTCCTTTAAAATTTTCTCCTTTAATCGTTCGAAAGTGGTGGATTACAAAGTCCAAAAGCATAACAGTGAACTGCCACAAACCATTTCCAATCGAGAATGCTGTCTTCTCCTTGTTCTTTTGACGAATTTTTATTTGCCAATACTAGCTCTTAAGGTCTAAAGTAGAATCAAAAGCTTTCACGGTCAAGAATATCATTAAATCTAGGTATTGGGGAATCTTTCATCGTAACTGCATTCAATTTTCTGTAATCAACACAAAATCTAATCAGTCTTTTTACCTAACGATAACGGCGGGTGAAACCTATGGACTTTGTGATTCTTCTATTACTCCCTGACGTCTCATCTTCAATGATTTTATCGATTTCTCCTCACATCTTTAAAAAGATTCGACGGGAAACCTGTTTGATAGGATTCGAATCATTTACATTAATAGCATATTTTACGACGTTACAATTTCCAGCTACAATTTCCTTCAAAAATACATCTTAAAAATTTATTAGAAAATGAGCAAACAGATCTTTCTGATTCTGTGTAAATCTTCTATCTTTCTTTTGAAAAGCTCGACAAGAAATTGAGAAATTTTATGTTTATAATTTTCTATGAGCGAACAAACATTTTTTTTTGCATCTCTTAAAACAGGATTTCTAAAAATCGACCCAAAAATATTTTCCAAATTTACTTTCAAAAGGAAATCAGTTCTTAACAAACAATCTTCTGTCACAAATTTCAGCTACAAAAATCGGAAGCTCTACACAACATTCTCTTTATAAAATTCTAATCATTACAATGGCCTTAAATTTGACAGGCACTTCTTCCCCAGTCGGATATGTAATACGAGAGAATTGATCAAAAGGAATTCGCCGCCTAGACATTTTAATCAAATTACTATTAATCAATGATACATCCGAGCCCTTATCAATTTTCATTGTAGAAGTCTATTCATCAATATAATCCTTAAACTAAAATATTTTTTTTCTATTCTCAACATTTAAATTCCTACATCTACTAAAATAATTATTTAATTCTATCGGGGCTTTTTGTTTATTCACCCTTGCCCCGATCAGCTTGACTAATCCTAGTTTCCCTTCTTCTTAAAGGAAGGGCACTCCGCTTGAAAATGGCCTGTACTGCCATACTGCCAACATTCTTTTGAAAATCTCTTCTGGTTGTCGTTTTTACTCTCAAATTTCTTTCCATAATTTGTATCATTTCTTTTGTCTTTGTTTTTATCACAATTTTTCTTACTTTCATTAAAATCTAAACTTCTCTCTAAATTTCTCTCTTTTATAATTATATTTTTTATAATTATTACTGTTAAAATCTTTCTTTCTTTCTTTCAAAATTACACTCTTGGATTACTTTTATTGTCATTGCTCTCTAAATAGCCATTTTCAAGAACGTGACTCCCTCTAACTGTAAAGTTCTTCTCACGAAATTATATGATAAGGTTTTAACAAATTGTGCGCAAGCGATTTTATCACGAACTTGAAGCACTTCGGATATGCTAATTTTGACAAACGCTCAATATCGGAGTCCAAAGTTGCCTCATCCTCTTCCAACTTTTGTTTTCCGTTCGTAAATTGAGAATAGTAAGATTGAGAATAACATCTCCAAAACGTAATTCTAATAGACTTTAACTCCGCATAATCCAAACTCTCAATATCATTAACGCATTCTAAAATTGCCCGCGCTTTCCTTCTCAAACAAGAAATTAATGCTACACTCTTTGTCACGACACTTCACTGATTAGCTCGAGCAATCAATTCAAATTGTGAAAAGAATTCTCTTAGAGAAACAGTTCCATCAAAAATATCTGGTTTAATTTATAGCCTAATTCTTTATTAATTGATTCTTGCAATTCTTGCACTCCGATTTCCTCACGCGCTCCCTGAAAGCTAACCGCTCTAAAACTATTATTTCTATTATTAGAACGACTTAGCTGAATGTCAGCATCCATTTGGCGCAATCTTTCCTCCATATCACGAAGCATCTCATTCCGCTGTTGAATTTGCGCTTCAAATTCAGCTCGCTCTTGTAAACATTCCTCTTGCAGCTGTCGAATTTCCCGTAATGCAGTGTAATCGCTTCTAATGTTGGTCCTGTTACCGTTCCGGAGAAGCTCGAAGCGGAGTCTTAGCTTAAAATCTTTTGCGCGTCATGACTCCAAATAGAAGTTCTTGTCATTGCTCTGACGCCATAATTCGTTTTTGCGTTCCTTCAAATTGTTTCGTTGTCTAATTCGATCCCGGAAGAGCCCTCATAATGTTATGTTCGCATCGACTTCGAGAATAATCAAATCGCGCACGACACAATCGGCATTCATGCTCCGCGTCGTAAATAATAACACTTATAAGAAACGAAAGGAACTTTAATACAATACAAAATATAGAATATAGAACACGGAACAGATCAACTTGTTAATCGTAAATACGTCCACACGGAATCAAATCCGCCGCGAGACAAAGATGGCGGCTCTAAACAACAAAATGTCAACTGTTGTTTTTCCAACATCTGCCTTAGCGTTAAAGAATCATTTCCTAGAGACGATACAGTATACTACCACAGGTGACACGCAGGGACGAAATAAACAGGAACGTAACAGTATTATATTATGTTCTTGACAGAAGCAAATAAGATCCCCAATCGTTTCTTTCTCCGAGCTCGAAGCTCCCTATAATGTTATGTACTCTGCCTTTTCCAACTTTGGTATTAAAATCGATTACTATTACGAGTGTTATTTCATGTTTTTTAGTCACTTTAATCAAACTTTCTAGTTGTTCATAAAATTCCTCGATAGTCGTCTCATCTTTGTCCGCAGTTGGCGGTATATCTGTATTATATTCATATCCATTGGGATTGTCCGCAATTGCAAAAGCATCATTCTGTCAGTATAAAAGACTGTCAGTTTAATATGTGATGCAATTATTCTCGTTCAGTTGTAAGCTGTCATTGCCAGAGTAATACACTACATGGTCGAGTATCATGCATTGTCCGGAATTGGACCAACGTGTTTACTGACTTCCATTATGTCTACTTTTAATCTGCTCATTTCCTTCACGATGTTATGTGCTTTGCCATTTTCGTACATACTTTGTACATTCCGCGTAGCGATCTTTAGGCATTTGCGGATCTTACTTTTATTCATTTGATAAGGTGTCAAAAAACTAAACACATAGGTTTGAACCTCGCTTTGCGTGGAAAACTTGTAAACTCATGTAGAACTTTGCTTCGCGTTGTAAAATACATGTGTGAACGCACTGGGTTCCGCTTCCTCTACGAAGAGCTCCACTTTCGGAAGATATAACCTAACCCAAACATATTTCTAATTTAAAATTAAAATTTGATTTGGATTACGTTATATAACCCAAATTGTAGTTTTGAAGCGGAATTTTTTTGGGACTGGGGTGCAGGGAGAGGGATAAAATATCTATAAGGTGACCAATAGGATTGCATCAAAAATAAACGGTTATATTTATTTTCCTCGATTTCGGTGGCCATTTAATTGACTAGGTTCTAGAGGCCTAGGTAGTAAAGGCCTATCAATTTCATTGTTCAAGCTGATATGCGAGTATCAGAATTAACGCGCATCGAAAAGAAAATCTTTCTTATCGAATCCTTTAAGAGACAAACTATACTGAAACATATTGTGGATTCCGTAGTAAATATGAATCTAAAAAAGTTTCAAACAAAATTGTATTCAAAAGATATGTTTCCTTCCTGAAATTGCGCTATAACCCAATTTAGTCTACATATTATGTTGATAATCTAAGATTTTATTCAGTTTTTGATATTTTTTTGCAAGATAATTTTAGTATGTGTGGCACTTTGAATGATCGTAGACGTCATTTACCTGACCCATCTTTTATCATTACAATAGATGAAATAATTGATGAATTGATTCTAACAGTCATATTGGATAACGTATTTGGAAGTTTTTGAAAACAATTGCAATTTTATGCCGATTTTGATGACAAAACAGTTGAAAAATATATACCATTAGTTCCACCGCGTAAGTTAATTTTTTCGCTTTTTTAATAATGTATTTTTAAATTATTAAAGTATTATATATTCATTCCATATCTAAGGTAATAAAATTTGACAAGTTTCCTCTACAAAATGTGATTTTATTCATTTTGCTCGGTCTACGTGTTGCGTAGTAATAATCATTTACTTTTGATACAATCTTAATGGTCATGACCCTGTACGTATCTTGTAAATATAAACAAAAACATGTCCTTTGCAGAAATATAATGTACACAAATACTGTTTCTAATTTTATTTTATAATACTTCAAAGAAAGCATTAAAATTGTGAAATTTCAATATATTATATCTTCTAAATGAATACTTTTCCCTACCTTTTTCTTGCGGGGAATTAAAAACAAAATTATCTTTTGGTAATAATAATTTAATCTATAGGTAAACATTACCAATATATGAAAGGTCATTGATATTTGCATTCTAATGCATAATTGACGGCTACATCTACCAAAAGGTTAGAATAAGTGGCTCTAAGTGAATCATAATCAAAAGCTTAATCATGAATGCTTAATAATAATAAAAAATGAAAATTATTGAAGATCTTAATTTTAAAAATATATTAAAGTCATTTGGAATTAATCCACTTTTTTGAAAATGTTACTTTGTACAATATTTCAAAATCGGATATTTTAACTATAAAAAAACGCTACAAATTATCATTATCCAAACCATATATTTATTATAAAGTAATCGCGTTAGTGAAGGAAGGACTGTCTCTGCATCCTCTTTTTGAAGAAATTCTAACCTAACTCAAACATAAGTCTGATTTTTAATAGAAATTAGGTTTAAAATAGGTTAGAATTTTATCGGGACGAGAGTAACAACATATATGAATATCGAGGTTATATTTTGCTTATTTACTTTTTTGTATATATTCTCAACATAGTTTAAAAATTATTGAATTTTAATTTGGAATATCTCAAGAACTACAATATAAGATCGTTGACTAATTCCAAGTGCATGTTACACTAAAAAAAAATAAACCTACATACAATAACATACATATATAAAAATCAAAATGATCGTGCTGTGTAAATTTTGTAAACATTTATTTGATTTTTTCAAAGACAAATTTTAAAAATTTGTACCGAACAATTAAAATCACAAAATTATTTATTGTGTAAAATATCTTCTTCTTACCTAATCCAGTAAACACGAATATATAACTGTTACATTGTCATAATAAAACAAAACGTAACACGCAATATAACACGAATGAATCAAGTTATATATACGTTAATAGTAATTTCCTCCTCATATAAATTAGTTATATAACATTAATGTAAGAAGTAAGTGACATGTTACATTATTGTTATATAATTGTAATTTATATAACTTTCAAAAAAATTATCGAATACTTATATAACATGTATAAAAAATTAATAAAAAATTATACATATAATTGTAATATGTAAGTTTTATAGAATTGAGTTACAAAACTTATATATCTTTGTTATTAAATATAGAATTGAGTTATAAAATTATATATCTTTGTTACTATAAATATATTTGGGAAAAGAAGCCGATATATAAATATACATAAGGCAATATATATAAATATATATGAAATATATGCCCATAAACAAATGTATATAATTATATATAAACTATATATGATCGTATATCACACATAATTTCGTATAATATATACGGAAATTGTCTGAATAAATGAAATCGGACATTTATCTGTCCGGTTTTACAAAAATCAGTTCAATATGTATTCCCTCTTTAGAGTTCATTTCCCCAAACTATTCCCTCTATGAGAATCATATAAGAAATTGAACCGATAGATATAGTAATATATGTTTTTAGTCGTATTTTGCAGGCTTCATATACGCTCATGATAAGAATTTGAATACGGATATAAATAATGAGGAACGCGCCGCAAAGCGGTAAGCGAATGAATTATAATTAAAATATAATTATATAAAATTATATGCAATTATACGTATGTATAATTTAAAATGTTAAATGATAATTTAAAAATTACTATATTTAAAAGTTAATTTCTTCTCTATTAATTTATCGGTTTCTATTTTTTTAAATTAAATATATATAATTATTTTTATTGTTATACAAGCATTTTACATATATGTAACCCAAGAAAAAAAAGCCTATTTTATATATATATATATATATATATATATATATATATATAAAGGCATATTTCATATATACTTCATATATGGGTTTCCCTTTTCCGGGAAAATATTTCATAAATATGTTATATAACATTAAAGTAATGCTAATGTTATATTATCATAACATGTAATATTTTGGTGGTATTGCTATTATACTATTATAATTAGTAAATAACAAAGAAATATAAGTTTTAAAACACAGTTATATTGCATTTACAAAAGAAAATTATATAACGTCAATATTAAGGTATAACTTCTGTTATATTGTATATTATTTCTATGTTCTGTAATAGTTATATTCTATGTTTGCGGGAAGATTCTTTTTTTTTCTTTTCTTACGACGACGGACAAAGGCTCGATTGTCGATACGTATAATTTTGAACAGAATTAAAATAATAAATCAATATTTAGCGATATAAATTTTATTAGGTACCGACAAGGAAAATATACATCATCAAAATTATTGTACATAAAATGTCATCTGATTTACAAAAGTTTGTTATGCTTCCATCACAAGATAAATAGCAATGTAAATTAATTATATATCTGTATATGTTTTGAATACTCTTTTTCTAAGTCATCGATTCACATTCAGTTTACGTTCATTCACATTCGCTCATACCATTTTATAGCACACCAAACATTCAGAATTATCATCGCAAATTATACATTGATATAAATCTTGTCAGTTTAATATTAACCTGCTAAAGATAGGAAAATAAGTAGTGAATTTTTTATTAATTAATACTCATTTGAGGTATCGTATATTCTATTTTGTTTTGTTCCCATGTTAGCTCTTTCTCGTGTTCCGAAATTTATTTGCCTGTTTTTCCTTAGTAATATTGAAAAATCCGTATGCCCAATATGGATCGATTTTTCTGCCTCTTATTGTTAGCCCTAATCCCTTCAACCTTGCCTTTCGTGTCCCATGCGTTTTAAATAAAACAAGTCGTAACGTGCGTTTTTCAACATATAATTGTTGTAAAAAAATATTTAAATAAATAAATTCCAAATTTTCTTTACATTGATTTTTAGTCAAAGGTATAAAGATATTATAATAATTTGTAGAGAATTTTTCAAAGCTATTAGCACACTAAAAAACGCGTGGGACACGAAAGGGCATGGTTAGAGGGATGAAGTTGGAAAAAAAACGTTGGAAGGATTAGGGTTAGTAATGTATTATCTTGGCAATGGTGATTATGGTTAATCGATTCCTTCTTGCAGAATTGCTTGATCAAGTCTCCTGGCACAAAAGAGGGCGAGAGACCGGGAAATTCACTCTTATTGATCCATGATCGATCGACATATGTACATCAATCCGCTAATTTTTTGGTGGTAGTAGAAATAAGCACAAAGCTTCGAAAAGCGTCGATTAATATTTTAATATTATCTCTTACAATTGTTAAGCCTTTAAATATTTAAGCTGTTAAAATCGCAATCTCTGTTATGATAATCATTTAATTCAATTTGAAGAATTTATTCATTGTATTATTTAAATAATATTTTTTTTTCTTTTTTCTAAAGCAGTATATTAAATTCGCATTAAATGAAAATTGCTCACATTGTTACTAACTCTCTTTGAACTGTTAAAATACATAATATGAATAAAAACAGTTCTTCATAAAATAATGTAAAAAAATGCAATAATGAGATTCAAATATCGATTTGGCATGCTTTTTTTTAAAAAATACATAGTTTGTGATATTATAACATAGCGAACGATAATGTGCGGAGAACACGCACATAATCTTAGCGTCAATAGAACTTGAAATGGGCGATCATTACCGTGCGCACGACTTTCTAAAAAACGATTATCTGAAACGTAGCCTGTTCTTAGATAATTTAAAATCTTTTTAATTAATATATATAAAATAAAAATTACTGATAAAAATTACTTGATATAAATTACTTTGACAATTTAATATTTCAAAAACTTTTTTGTTATAGTATTTTCATGAGAATTTTTTCGAACACCTATGTATAAATATATATATATA
>JBCEZY010000049.1:3199541-3211730 GCA_039654445.1 Cataglyphis savignyi
GCTCCTCCTCTCCATTGGTTCGTTAATCTAGTTTAACGAATAGTTTTTCTTATTTACGCCCTCCGATTTCTCCTAGGACGTTCTTTTAAGTTTTAAAATCTTAGGCATTGGTGAAGACTTTTGTTTACAATATTGAATTTGGCCAATGGAGAGTAGTGGCTATCGAGCGAGGGTAAGGTTTTCGTTTTAAGAATTGAGTCATGCGCGGTTCGTTATAACTAATTAAGTTGACATTTATGATAAACAGATAAGAGTGTGGTCTGGCAGGCAAGCGCGTGGTATCAAATGTCACGGGTATTCGATTTCGGATTATTTATCATGCTCTCCTTTTTGTTTAAAGTTCTTGAATCTGATACTCGAGCTAGAGCTTGACTATCTCGCTGTCTGTTTGTCATCCATATTGGTTTAAAATTTCTAACGTTTGACAGTCTGCTATCCTTTGTTTAAAGTTCTTGACTTTCAGAATTGTAACATTTAAATTTATAGATCTGTTTTTTTTCTCTTGACTTTCGACAGTGAGATTACACGGTCCTGCTTCCCAGACTTTGTCTGTTTATTGTTTGTGTTAGACGTATACTATATCTTAGAACTTAAATTTATGTCACTAGCAAATTTTTGATGAAAGAAAACAGTCGGTGAAAGAAATCATGTAGTCTGCCGGACGTAATAATTTTTAAGTTAATAAAAGAAACACACAAAAGACTCGTGAAGTCTACCGGACGTAACAATAAAATTGGCAAGATACCACTGCGCTTCGCTACAGGGAGTATTCGTTTTTTAACAGTCTTTTTCTTCATCGATGATTTCTTTGTTTTCATTCCCATATCGAATTTTGTCTTTGCTTTTAGCCGTCTTTGCTTCAGCTCTAGCCGTCCAAAGAGCCGTAAGCTGCTCTTTCGCCAAGAGTCCAATCTCTCTTGGTAATACGCTTTCGCAGCGAGTATATTATCCGCAAAGTATTGTTCGCCGAGATCGTTGCTTCGAAAATAAGCTATGTCGTGATCACGACACGCAGCATCCAATAGACTGATATCTCGATTGCCTCTAGCCAATCGAGTTTCTAATGAGTTTCCGGTCCACAAAACTGATACCCGGGAATATGTAATTCGATAGGAAGTGCATTTATCGCACGATTTAACAGACTGCTACCTCTTATAGTTTTCGCTGGCATTCGCTACAATTTTTTATCAGCGGTGTTGGACCATCGATATGCGTTTGTTGCCACAATTGATTATAATGTCGCATGCATCTAGATATTGTCGAACCTCTGAATCAGTCTTTATATGTTCGAGAAGCTGATGTTTTTGTCCTGCAATTGTTCCACGTAGCTATCAAAGTCTTGTAATAACACAATCTTTGGAATAAATTGTAACTGCTTGGTGGTAAGATCAAAAATATTGTTGTTGATCGATAGAAACATTTTCGATACCGGTTTCGACTTGATAATACGCACCTCTATAAATAGGGTTTCTCATAACACATTTTCCAAAACTGCTTAGCGACAATAAACATGTGATTCGTGCGACAAGCGACGATAATCAAATTGACAAATTTTGATGATAAAATACTAATCCGAGAAAGAAATACGCAAGCATGGAAACACTATCGATTATTATACGCAGTATCATTTGCGGTACTTTGAACTGCGGTAAGAATAACGTTGATAAGTTTGATAGAAAGTCCACACGGTGTACGTTTTGAGAATGTATACGTATACTCGAAATCGCTTCAACAACCGAAATATCGATATTTGGAAAATTTGCTATTATCGATTGATGAAATTGGCATTTGTACAAATTGAAATTTACATTATCTAATAATAATGATGTCATTCCGCCGAACAAGGCGCTTCCGAATTTCATTTTTATCTTTGACATGCGACAACCAAGATATGATAAGAGAGTACTTTGCAATGGATCGGCATTCGAACTGTTTTTATCTTTGTCAAACGTATGCCAAAATACCTAAGTATTTTATATGCGACAATGCAAATTTATTAATTTTACTTAAACAAAATGGTACAAAACTTGAAGATTGTTTACAACGATCACATAAATACTGGCATGTTTTACGATGATTTTCGCGCTATCTGTCACAAAAGTTAGCAACACAAATATGGATTAGTACTGATTGACAAAGACAGTTTACAGATTAATATACAATATAGAAAAGGATTTTGCAATACCGTAAAGCGGTTAGTCGTTATTGATACGTTGATCAAGCAACGTCTAAAAATTTTCGTTCAAATGACAAATGACGATCGCGAGAAGAGTGTGAGAAATACTGCGAAAACGAGCGAATCAATCTGCAAAAAATATCGTTCTTTGAAAACTGGTCAAATAGATGAAGACGTCGCCTTGGAGAGATATTTTAAATCAATTGCCGAACCTCTAAAACAGCTTGTAAAAAATACAATAAATATTGAATCTAAGGAAGCAAAAATTGAGTCAATAAGTATGCCCGAAGAAAAGTATAAAAAAAAAGAATCAAAGTACGGAACAAAGCGAACACGATCAAATATATCATTGAACGATTTGCTAATAACTTGTACTCCGAATCAATTGAAACGTAAGCGAATGAAACAATTATAGAACGTTGTTACTTCTACTCCGATAAAAGATGTAGTCCAATCAAGTCAAATATTGCATGAAAAGTCGTCGCCTGTGAATAAAATTTTCGAAATCACCTAAAACGCTGGTAACATTGGCTCAACATCTATTATAAACGTTCGAAGGTCGAAATACATTGCGTGATCACTTTGGTCCTCTTGGGCAAAAATATGTGACAGCTATTTTGAGTCAAGATAAAAACACCAAAATGGATTATGTATACGGTGTTAAATTTTGCAATGAATAAATGATGATTGGTAATAAATTTTTTGATGGATAAAGATGACAATATAATTATCGGTGGAATAAAATATGTTGGAACATCTCTACGAATTAATTTTCATGAGAATGCTCGACGATGCCGTATACAGTGAAGCTGATATGTATAAATACAAAAGTATATTATTGGTGACAAATGCGCATAAACGCGATGGTAATAAGTATATACCAGTATTAGGTAACAAGGGATATAAGTATAAATTTATAATTGCGCCATTAATCTATGGGAGAAAAGCTGGAAGAGGTATAAACATACCGCTCGCTATGACGTTAAACGATAATAAGATTGATTACGCGCATTGGAATGATCCCAACGAATTGGTAGATCGCTTGCGATTGCTGGAAGCTTCACGTCAAGTTGGCAACAATGATCACGACAATGAAATATTGTTAATTATCGAAGAACTTTGCGAAACTGATCTTATTATAAATTAAACAGCGCATCGGCGAAACGAGTCAGTCTGTTATTATTGTTGATATCGAAATGTCAATTAATAAATTTGGATTATCGTTCGAAACACCGAACAATTCATATTATCAATGGAATGCATTACTAAAAAATTACGTGCGCGATAACGCTCTGCGTCAGACAGTTTCCGGCTTTGACGCAAGATCGAGCAAGATACAACGCATAGCGCAACCGGAAGATGATACTGATTCCGCAAGCAAACAATACGTGGAAATGAGTATTAAGTCTTTAGAAGATCGACAGGAAAAATTTGAGAAAAAAATAATAACGAATGTGCAGACGTTACGAATAATAATGGATGAGATGCTTCGGTATGCAGCACGCGCGCAGATCATACTTAATTTAACGCAAATTATATTTGATTCAAGGCAGGAGGCGAAAGATACATAAATAATTATATATAGTGGAATTATTATTATTATAAATTATTATTATTATAATAATTATTATTATTATAATTATGCTTTGATTAAATACGTTACGGAAAACATCTGAAAAACAGCTACTCGTGGAAGAATTGCATGCGAGAAAAAATTTTCCACGAAGACGTGTCATAATACGCGGATACGACGATCTATGGCAGACGTGATCAAGATGCGTCCATGCACGATTTAATAAAGGCTACAATTATATACTCACAGTTATCGATGAGTTTAGCAAATATGGACTGTACTACTCAAGAGTAAGAGGAAACGAAATGTCGGAAACAATCGCAAACATAATTCAATTTGATGGAAGATGTCCTAAAAATTTTCAAATCGACAGATAAAAAGAATTTTACAACACAAATGTGCAAATACTTATGAAGAAACATAATATTAATCATTATTCGACGAATTCTGTTATGAAAGTCTCAGTCATGGAACGATTCAACGAACATTAAAGAATAGTATGTGGAAAATGTTTACGTTTATTGGAAATTACATGGTGGATCGACGCGTTATCCTAGGTCATTGGAGAGTACAATGCGCGAAAACATCGCACTATCGGTATGAGACTTATCGATGTAACCCCCGCGATCGCCGATAAACTTTTAAATACGGTATATAGCAACGTAAAGATTGCGGCTTCGGCAAGATTTAAAGTAGGCGATTCAGTATGCTTGAGTAAATTCAAGACCGTCTTTGACAAAGATTACACACCAAATTGGACTACCGAAGTGTTTAAGATTGCCATAGTATAGAAAACTAATCCCACGATCTATATTCTCAAAGATTCGCGCAGAAATCTCGTCGCCAGAGGATTTTATGAATACAAGTTACATTGCTAATTCCGACATCATGAAAAGGTGATACACAAAAAGGATAACGAGATTTATGTGAAATTGCTGGAATTTGATGCAACACACAACTCTTGGATACATAAAAATAATATATTATCAAAATATTAACAATAATATTAAAGATATTTTATACACATAATATTTAAAATATTCTACTTCTAAATATAAATGTACACTTAACAAAAAATACAAATTTTATTTAATAAAATTTTATTATAATAAATTTTTATTTATAATAAATATACATAATTTTTATTTACAACGGTATTTTATAATGTCCCCACGGTAGCATATTGATGGTTTCGGGTACGATATACTGCTTTTCATCGTACGGACTTAGAGCAATTTTTGTTTTGCGGATAGTATATACTTCTTATAATTTTGATCTAATACAAGATTGTTGACGCGTCATTTTAATTTCTTTGCTCAAACACCGCGTGTAATCGTCAAACACCGCGTGTTATCGTTTTTGCGATACTCTTGACACCTTTAACTTTTTTCGTTTCTTTTTTACCATCGACAAGCAGCGCATACATTTTTGTTCTAAGCTCGACAAATTCAATCATGATTGTGCCATTATTTTCATCTTTCATTAAACCCGGTATCTTTTTATTCACAAGCGGTATACGTACGCATTGTCTACTGCATAATCATTAGTATCGAATCTGTCGACGTTGCGTTTTATACTCTCATACACATCATCACACACGATGTGATATATGAGACTGTCGGTGTCGATGTACATGACTTTACATTTCTCTCGATATAATGGTACCATGTAATCGTAATAAAATTCATACAAACATGTCTTGGATATATCGAGTATATACATACCAACTTAGATTGATTTATTGAATTTTACTTCGAGATTGCGCAATTCAATGACGATCAAATTCTCCGAAAACACGCTTCTATTATAAAAATTTAGTTTCGCGATCATTGCATCTGCGCCATATCTTCCATCTCAATATGTCACGAGCTTAACATTAACATGATTGCGCACATTTTTCATTGTTTTGCCAAATACCGCATTATTCATTAATTTGTATAAATTTTTCTCAAAATCATTTTTTGCAAATGTTCGAAATTGCTTATTAAGTTTGATATAACTGCAAAGCCATGGAGATTATGAAAATTGCAATATGCGATGTATTTTTGTGACGCGAAGATCATGATGTGTGCACTGCTGCAGGTTACGATAGTGCATTACATAACGCTTCTTATAATTCATAAGATAGCGAGCAACTTATCTAGCCGTTTACCAAGTGGTTTGTCGCATGTTGGGCAAAACGTAGGTCAGTGTGCGCATCGTGAACATGTTGCGGATATTCGAGATCGACTTCGAGCCTATAGGCAAATCGAGCGAGATCGATGATATATCAAAATCGGATACGTCGTCAACTCATAGAAAATCTGCATAGAGCAAAAGTTAACACATTGCCCATCCGTATAAATTATTTATGTCAAAATACATTAGGTGCAATGAAGGTTTCGATAGATTGTGCGACCGCATGTACTTATTAGCTACTTATTAGCATGTGTATCTGTTGGAACATTGACTCAAACCGCCACGTATTCCCCGTTCGATAAATATAACCAACATAATGTCGATATCTGTAAACAATTCAAACGTAATATTTGTATGTTTTAACATGGCGTCCCACATATATCCAGGAAGAGTATAGTAATACGTGGGATCGAGCCTATAACTTTTGATACAACTTTCGCGGAAATTTTCAAAAATATTTGCTAATAACAAGACATCAATTTTGAGATACATTAAGATACATTATATTCACCTAGCGTTCGAAGGGAGAACCGCCTCCAGACGTTCTCGGCGTGTGCATAATCGTTCTCGGATACTATGTCATCGGTCAAGAAACTGTAAAATGAACCGCGCGGTGATAAACACGTATCTTCCAACCTGTCGACGCAGTCAATATATTCATATGGAAAGACGCCGTGTTAATAAACTGAAATTGTCTTCCGATAAATTTTGAAATTCAGATTAAAAAATTTTGAGTTTGTCTTTATTCAAAAAAGATGCCAATTTGTCAAGACTGGTTGAAAGAAATTTATATGAATCTTTAATAGTAATTTAATGTGATTTTTCTCTTTTGCAAGTTTAACATTTTTTGTAAAAAATATAAATTTTTCTTTTGTTATCGGCAGTAACTCGATTCTCCCTTTGAACGCTGTAGCTATTTCTTTGATAATAAAAGTGAGTAATAACCTGATAAATTATGAAAAAATTATTGGAATGCAAAAAAAAATCTTTATAATTTAAGTTGCAATTTGAATATGCGGAACCTCGATACCACCCGATCAGATGGTAATGATCACTCACGCGTGTACCGTCTTGTATACAATGATTTCTCGCATATGTGGCAATGCGTCGCACAATAAAATTTTTCCCATCTTTCTCTTAAATTTACCGTGGGGACATTAGTAATTAAAATAGATTTTACTATTGCGCTAAATTTTTTAGTTCTTTGATGAACCACACGATACAATCGATATTGCGACGAGAATGATACGCGGATAATGAAATGTCGTACGCGCAATGTATATAATAATATGCGATATTAAATATTTGATGATGTTGATAGTTTCTTTTTCTTCGGTCTTCTCCAAAACGCACTCTAAGTTGGCGTACACGATGAAAAAAAACCGATTTTTCCCATTATACTATTTATAATTGTTGAATTTGAGCCCCTTGTCCTTATCGCTCGGTATTCGGATAGCGCAGTCGTTCATCTTTTGACAGTCTACCGTATGTAATTGCAATTTTCCGTCGATCCAAAATAGTGTAAACATCTGTAAAAAACAGAAATAATAAATTTTTTTTGTATATATTTAATAAAAAATGTAATATATAAAATATATAAAATATACATACCGATCGCAAATATATATTTGGCCATTATGTTTGCTCAGTTGCGAGTTCACAAACCTGGATAGATTCTTGATTCAAATGTCAAACGTTGTTGTCTTCGATGTACAGCAAGTTGACGCGTCTATCCTTCTTTTGCGCCGAAAGACGTAGCGGGACAATGTTCTTTTCCTCAATACTATATACATTTATAGAGATATCGTTGACAAGTTCAAATTTTTTAATTTGGTCACTGGAAACTCAATGTCCTAGAGATTCAGTGTGTGTAATGCGAATATGGTGATTCTCGATCCACTTTCAATTTAGTTGGATGCAGAGAGCAGTGACCACTGACCACGCGAAACACGCATTGTCATTAGGTTGCATATTTATCATCGCTCTTTTCATCATTATCTCCCTAATTTTATGTGACATCCCGCGCGCATTGTATTTATTTATGTTTATAGTCAAATCGAATATTCGCGACCATGTCCACCCGCTATCGCGTTCTTGAAATTCTTCTAGTGAGGCAAGGGTGGGTTCGATAACGCGCCGCTCGTACCACTCGTGTAAATCAGATGTGCGAAATAGTTCATAGTTTTTCGTATTTATACTTTTATTTGCGCGCTTATCATTTGTCACAAATTCACCATTGAACACTGTATTAACTTTCACATTAAAACGTTTTTTTATGACGTTTTACATGTGTTCGAGCACAATGTCTTTGATATCTTCAAAAAATTGACGCGGTTCGATATGCTTATAACTGCACCAGTCAATATGCGACTCTCGAACGCCGTATCGATCTCCCGCCAAATCAAGCCATGTTGTCTCGTACTGCATCTTGCATCCACATGTACAAAACGCGTGTGTAATGTATTGTTCAATCTCTCGAGTCATACTATTCGGACAATCAGTGATTGTTGAATCCCGATAATCGTAGGCGCTTGATTTTGCTCTTCCAACGATTCGATATATGTGTCGCACCGTTGCTCCAACTCAATGTACTCCTCTATCGAATTCACTTGCAGACTGTTCATGCAGATTTTGTTTCGCATTGTTTTCCGCCATATTTGTATTTATTAATGGTTATTGTCTCCAAACCTTTGACGAAAATACTGACAGGCTGTGCCTCTTTATCAGGATTTTATATTCTTATCACGTACATTTTGAATAGTGTTGATTATTGCATTTTTGTAGTCTTTAACGAGTAACCTTGACGAGTATTCTTATATTTCACGGTTTGTCATGTACATTTTGACTAATGTCAAATATTACATTTCTAGAGATGATGTAAAATCCCGGGTGCATCGCAAAAGCATACAGCTTATTATATTACTCTTTTATTAAATAACATGTGGGAAGTGATATCATCCCAGGTGCAAAAGTTATAATTACATGTATGTTAGCGCGATTTAACTTTGATGATTATTCTTATGTTTCACGATTTTGACACGATCGTGCAAGATCTGGGGTGATATTACAGCAAAGCATTACTCGCATCGGCGCTTGAAAGATATATATTTAACTAAATCTCCACCTGGGGATAATGTCATCGCGAATAGCAACCGTATATCGGCGCTTAATGAATTGAAAAAATATCGCAATAATCTCTTCCAAACCACAATATGTGATACCACAGAATTACACGTAATATTTCAAATTATTTAGTATTGCATCGACCGCTTGTGTGAAAAGTTCAGATAAAAATGTATCCCGCTGGAGGAAACCATATAAACTATTATATTCCGATTCAAGACAATGAAACTTTACCGTAAGAAGAAGAAATATAACAAGTGAATTTTAATTAATTTAAAGAATTTTATATTTGTTAAATATTTTTATAAATAATATTTTATTATTTTCTAGCATTTCATCCGAGCCTCGTCCTGCATTTCGTATATTTGAAAGACGATACACCTTAACCCCGACATTATACAAATATTTGGAAATTGGAATAAGCATTGGAGTTGTGTCTTGCGTGGAATTGGCTCTCGGTGATAACTGAGACAATCAAATAGTGCCTTTTGAAACATGGAAATCGTTAATGCAGAAACGTGTGAACATTGAACAACTTCTACAATTATCTCAACCTTCATTGCGGATTCGGGATTTAATAATTAAAGTGATTAAAATATCTAATTCGAATATTATAAAATTGACAATGTATAATAATTCTTTATACATGAAAATTCTTTATATTACAAATTGTACGTATTTATTCAATTTGAAAGATGCATAAATCACATGTATTACTGATTGTGTGAAAATACGCATATTGTTAATGAAAAATTTAAATAATTTGTTAAAGTTTTACAACATAATAATGTAACTAATGTGTGTGATGCTGCAAAAGATATATGAAAATAATATATTTGATAGCGAATCACTCATAGATTGCGAGTAGTTATTGACATGTACCATAAATAATATTCTTCACGATGCTTGTAATAAATAAGTTATTTTATTATTTATCTATGAATTTAATTATTTAACCCAGCCTATGTATGAATAAAAACGGTGTAATAGATATGCCCAGTCCGGTGTCTTTCTTTCTCTTTCTCTCAACTTCTCTCACATTCTGCTAAAGATGATGAGGTAAATGAGACGTGATACTCCAGTTAGAAGGAGACAAAAGATCTGAATTTAAAATATATAATCGAGAGGAGTGTATGCAACATCTTCAATCAACTCTCTTACGACAGTCTTGTCGAATAATATACGTTTTTATACCGATCTCACTATAAAAGAAAATTTTATTCTTATCAATGATGAAGTTATTTCGGAAAAAGAAGTTTCGGATGATGCTGATACTCCAAGATTCGATGCTGAATTTCTTTAGTTTGGATGGACAAAAGTGAAAAAAAGCTCAAAAGATTGATACAAAGAAGACTCCTGAGACTTCATTTGTACATTTTGTACAAAATAGAGAATTTGGCATTCGCAAAAATCAAACATTAACGCTAAAGTGATTTTTATGATATGTGAAATGCAATCTCTAGAGAGATGTGTAATGGGAAACGTTGTTTGACAAATACGAATACACATAATCTAGCAAGATGTTTTCAAATAAGAGTGGATATGATTATGATTGAAAGCTGCGGCGGTCTTAGTGATCCAGAGTTTAGCAACGCCGATGAAGAAGAGCCTCAAAAACCAAAACTATTAAAATCTGTTTGTATGTATTCTTTTTTGCTCAATCTGATTTACAGCTCTTGTGTTTAGAGGAAGGTCGAATAATAATCCAGCCAAGGCAAGATCGGAGGATAATCCAGTCAATGAAGGTAAGATCGGAGGATGATCTAGCCAATGAAAACAAGATTGTTGGATGATCCAGCTAATGAAGGCATTCATCCTTTGAATTCAATCCAGCCTCTGAATGGAGGGTCATCTTTCGATCTTGCCTTCATTAGTTGAATCATCCTCCGATCTTGCCTTCGAACACAAAAGAGGTGTAAATCCGACTGGGCAATCTCTGCGTTGTACATCTTGGGTAAAGCTAATGGCGGTAATGCAATGTAAATTTCAAGCTTTTTAACTTGAAAAGTACTAATGAAAAAATACTTTATTACAGTGTTTTGGAAAGTTCTCGAGATGAGCTACAAGAATGTGTAATGAAAAATAGGAAGTTCTATTCAAGAATTTGAAAGTGACCTTCATGTGACATTCAAATGATTATCCAAGGTCATATTAATAACACCATTTTATGTTCCTCTTCGAACCAAATAATTATTGTTTAAAACGTTTTTCCGTATTTTTCATATTTTTCGAGATATTTGACTGAATCCTTTAAAATGGAACACTCTGTATGTAACAAAATTTACAAAAAGTAATGATATACCTTTAAAAAAAAATCTTACAAAGGTAAAAGAAGTACGCCAAATATATAAAAAAGTCGCAACTGTATGTAACAAAAAAAAGTTTAAATATGATTTTTTATAAAAAATAGTGATAGCTTTTAGGAAGGTATTTATTTGTATATTAAATTATATATTTTTATATAATTATACATATTTTATAAAATATATTTTGCAAATCAAAGAAATCCTAAGATAATTATATATATTTATAAGATATATTTTGTAAATCAAAGGAATCTTAATCAAGCGACGCGGTAGCTTGAGGCCAAGTATATGAAAAAATTTCTTTAAAGTTGTCAACGGTTTATCTATGTACAGGGGCTGCGGCGCTGCCAAGTAGTTTTTTCCGAAGTTTTACGTCTAATGAACCTTCGTTTAAAATACCTCAGAAATTAAAGCCGTAATTAAAAATATAACGATACATTTTTTATACAATGTAAGTGTACACTTTCGATTGCGACCAATTTGAATAAGATTGATGCAGTCAATCCTGAGGTATAATAATTGTCTACTAGAATTGTGAATTTTTATTTTTCATAAGTTTCAGACTCTTACGTACGTACATATGCACGCATACATGCAAAGTGATTTTGTCCCTCAAGGCATATTTGCAGCGCTCATATATGATTATTCGCTTGAATGTACATGTATGCCTTGAGAGACAATATGTATGTGTGTGCATATCTATGATTTTTATGTGTACACTCTTTTATAATTTATAATAAATGAGAAAGAGAGAATGAGAGAGAGAGAGAGAGAAAGAGAGAGAGAGAGAGAGAGAGAGAGAGAGAGAGAGAGAGAGAGAGAGAGAGAGAGAG
>JBCEZY010000049.1:3214843-3232107 GCA_039654445.1 Cataglyphis savignyi
ATATATATAAAGAATGAGCTATTTTGCTTTGTCTTAAAAATATTTTAAATAAAAGTTGCAAATAAAATGTATTTTATGTCAAAATTTTTTGGTTTTTTTATTGTTTTTCTGTTTTTTTTTTATTTATTTTTTGTTACCGTCTATCTTACATTAATAAATTATAAGTAAAGCATTAATAAATTATTATAAATAATGAGAATATTTGAGTTAATTTTTTCTTTTGTTTTTATTTATTTTTTAATTTTGTTTTTTTTTTTTAGTTGATAGTGCAAGCGCAATATTAGACAATGACAATCGGATATTCTCATATGCTATGTCTCTCTTTTCAATCAACGTACATTCCTACTTATTTATTTTGCGCATAAAAATATTAAGATAAGATAATCGAAAAATAAATATTTTACAAAATATTTTACATTTTGTCAAAAAATTCAGTTAAATTCAAAACCTTATCCTTCAAAAAATACTAAAAAAAAAAACTTTTATAGTGTTTGGAAAGCTTTCGAGATAGACTACAAGAATATGCAATGAAAAATAGAAGGTTTTGTAGTATCCATATATCCTCCTTTAAATCAATAATAGATTCCTTTTATCTCCCTTTAAGTCAAACAACTTTTATTTGAAACATTTTGTTGCAAAATCAAAAATAAGAAAGTTATTGGGGATTGTAACTTGAAATGACTCACCCTGCATATTTATTTATTTATTTGTTCCTTTATTTATTAATTGTTTATTTATTTATTTATAAGCTTTGTTTTTTTTATGTAAGCAGACTTTTTTATGTAAAAAACTTGTTTTTAAAATTTAAAAATTTTTTTTCAATTTAATTTATTTTTCTTTGCTACGAAGTCAAATAGAGTTTATGTTATGAGTAGAATGATATAAAATATAAATTTAATTTAGTAAAATCAACTAACAAATTAAATATCAGTACATTATTTACAAATAAAATCTCTAAACATAATTCTAAAAGAAGAATATTTTGTATTACAAATCAACAGAAAAAAAAGATGCAAAAACGGAAATTTAATTTTAAAATATTCTAAATGTCAATTATACGATTTAAATTCATTACCTAGAATTATTAATCATTAGTCATAATTGAATTACTTATGAAGAATACTTTTTCATGCTTTTCATGATCTTTTTCTTCTAATTGCTCATTTCTACTTCTTTATTTGTCTTTAATCTATTCGGACAAATATTTTTTTTTTGTTCTTATTTACTGTCTAGTTCTGCTTTTTTTCTTTTCCATTGTCTATCCGATTTTCCGTTCTACTTTCGCAATTATCACACATTTCCTTTTCTTCTTCATATTTATTCTCATCATTTTATTTTCTTCATATCATGTGTTTTATTTTTAAGTTATATATACACTATTTATATATATACGGTGTCTAACGGTGTCAGACAAAATTACAAACCGTCTGACAAGAGATGGCATAGTGACATTCGCGGTGATATTAATTTATGTGAAGTTTTTGATTTTTTGAAAGAAGATTGGCATGTAGCTTTTTGTAGCAACATTTTTATTTAGGGTATCTGCTATATTTACTTGTATTAGGAGCCCATTTTTGTGATTGAAATTGCTACTTTTTCAACTTTTTGTTTATTTATGGTATTACTAGGATTTATTTAATTATATTAAACAGTTTCATCGTTTAACGGCAAAGTTTCGCCTTCTAATCTTTCCTGCGATATGTGGGCGGGTCTACATGAATTGATTTGTGCGATGATGATAGAGATAAGAAAATTATGGATGTGACATGATTTAGAAAACATCCAAAGACAAATTAATATCTTCCAAATTACAAGTTTATAAAAAGAAACAAATACTAAATATTCCCTCAAGATGACTAACTAAAAAAAAAATCTAACTAAGGAAAAATCTAACTGAAAAAGATCTAACTAAGAAAAGAAGGTCACCAACAAATTAATTTCTTGATTGATTGTTTTCTAAAAAGATAAATAAATCTTGCAGAACTTGATATAAAAGATGAAGATAACAATAGAAGAGTATATCATGAAAATTGTATCGAACTTGGTATCTTCAATCTTTTTTCATCTTGATAAAGAACATATTTATATTTTTATATTAAATCAGATTTCAATCCATACAAAACTATTGTGTTATTTAAAATATCTGTCAAGGACGAATCCTCCACGAAATCATAGATGTTCAAATTTCTAGAGCGCTTATTAAATTTAGCATCCAATTTTCACTAATTAAACAGATTAGTAGAAATAAATAGTCCATTACATTTGCTAACATAAGTAAAGTGAATAATTGTTAGAAACTTGTTATGGATTTTTAGGTTAATAAAGTAGAACGTGATTATGTTTTTAAATATGCCAAACAGCTATTTTTATTGATGTACAAAAGAAAAGTGGTTATATATGTTATTACTGATTAGGTAGGAGACAAAGACAAAAGTTAAAAACAAAGACAGAATATAAGTAGACGCGCACGCCGCGTAACTAAACTTTTTCCGCAAAACTTAAATTTTATTTCCCCCACTTTTGAGTTTCGTGGAGGAGCTTAGATTTCATTTTTTTACTTGCTCTTCATATGTTTTTCTTGATATTGCTTTAGTCAATATGTCTCCAATATTCAATGTACTTGGTACGTAACTAAGCATGATAGTACCATTATCTATCTTTTCCCGAACATTGTGAAAAGCTATATCTATGTGTTTTGTTTTATTCCTTTCAATTCTATTTTTTGCAAAGTCTATAGCTGCTCGATTGTTACAAAATAACTTATAGGGTATGTTGATCTAATTCCTTTGATCTAATTCCAATTTCTCAATAAATATTTTTAGCCAACTTGCTTCTTTGACAGCAGTGGAGAGAGCGACGTATTCCGCTTCTATCCGCTGTTGACATCGCTATACACTTTTGTTTCGAAGCTTTCCAATCGATAATATTTTATTCTAGTGCAACTATTGTCCCCGTAAATGAATATCTGTCATCTGTGACTCCGGCTGCGTCGCTCCAGAGTTTTATATTTAAGTCGTTACTACTGCAATGCAGGCAATGTTTCATAATACTAAATATCTAAGTGTTTGATTTGCTTCAATCCAATGCTTTCTTCCTGGATTTGATAAAAATTGAGCCAACTTAGATATAGCAAATGCTATATCAGGTCTGATACATTGACTAATGTATCCGAGTAATCTAATCAGTTCTCGATACGAGACATTTTTCATATCCTGCCTTTCACCATCCGTTTTCGGTGAATCTTCTGATGATATTGAATTCCCTGGTTTTAATGGAATATATGCTGGTCGATATTTTTGTAAATCATATTGTTCTAATAACTCTTGAATATATAACTCTTGGTTCATCTTTATGTTGTCTTCAGGATATTTTTCGATATTTACACCAAGAAAATATATGATCTCACCTAAATCTCGTGCTTCATACTTATTTTGTATCATTTGGACTATCTTATTTATAATATCTTGATACTTGGAAAATATTAAGATATTATCAACATATATTACTAGAAATACACAAAAATCGCAGCGATAAGTACACTTAGATTTTAAACATATAAAGCTGGTTTCAATCAGAAAACCATCCAAGATTTTATTCTAATTATGTCCACTTTGTTTCAATCCAAATTGGTCTAAGTAATTTAACAGTCTTCGTCTTTTCATTCTTGTGTAATGTCGGTAATCTGATATATAGCTCTTCTTTTAAATATCCATTCAAGTAAACACTTTTTATGTCAATGTGACGTTATCTATCCGAATGTTACTGACATTGCTAGCAAAAATCTTACTATAGCAAATCTTGCAACGGGAGCATATGTCTGATCATAGTCCATCCCTTTTGTTTGGTTAAAGATCCGTGCTACCAATATAGCTTTATATCGTGCAATCTGTCCATTTATGTCACGTTTCAGTTTAAAAACTCACTTGCTATGCAATTTTTATCAGCTGGTGATTCAATGATTTTCCAAGTTTTTAATCGTTCTAAATTATTTAATTCTTCTTTGACTGCTTGTATCCACTCATTGGAGTGATGACATCGTTTCTTCTAAATTCTGTGGTTCTTTTATCTGCATTAAGTTTAATTCTACCTTATCCTTTGGTTTACCCTTGCAACCATATGGATTTCTTATTTTCTTTTTAGATCTACCTGGCGTTTGTTTTTCGATTTCGCTGCTTGATACTCTCATTATCTGTTCCTTTTCATTCATTTGTTTATTGTGCTCATCTGAAGAATCTTGGTCACTATTCTCTGTCTTGCGTTGAATAATGCTTTTAGATCGTGTTTGTATTGGCTCTTATGTATCGTTCTTTGCTATTCTTGTCATCACTTTCCTCCTGAGTATTTGCTTGTATGTCATTCGATTCCTGTTCTCTTTCTGAAAATTCACTATAGGGAAACTTAATTAAAATTTGACTGTGATCTCTGTTTGTTCATATCCTAGTTTCGCTGAATCTCACATGCATAGTTTGAATAATTTCTTCCTTTTTAATATCCCATAATTGATATTCTTTGATTTAGTTAAAATATCTGACAAGTACACATGTGCGAGCTCGAGAATCCAATTTTTTTCTTTTTTGATGAGATAAATATACGTAAACTAAGCATCTAAAGGCCTTGAGATGCTTTACACTTGATAGTCTATTGTTTCATATTCCTTCAGGAACTCCATCTTCTAAGTTAGCATGAGTCATTCTATTTCTCACATCTGCAGCGCTTGTTACTTCAATCCAGAAAGACGACGGTAATTTTGCAGAACTTAGCATGGATCGAATTAAGTCCATTAAAGTTGGATTTAGTACGTTCAGTTATACCATTCATTTGAGGAGTTTCTACTCATGATCTTTCATGTTTAATGTCTAAATTGTCAAAGAAATCTTGTAACTCCTTATTACAATATTCAAATCCATTATCCGTTCTAAATCGTTTTATTTTCAAATTTTTATCTCTTTCGACCTTATTTATAAAATTTTTAATATTACGAACTATCTCGTCTTTATTCTTGAACAAATAAATCATTGTTTTTCAAGAATAGTCGTCTATCAGTGTCATTATACCTTGAACCACCTATAGATGTGACAGGCATACAAATCAGAATGGATTAGTCCCAACACTCTCTTTGATTGACGTCCGTTTATACGTTTACATGGTGCTTTACTAGATTTTCCAATGCAGCAGCCATAAGAAAGATCTGAATCTATTTTGTGATACTCTAATCTGTGAACAAAATCTTTTTGTTTAGTTCCTCTTTTATTGTTAATATGACAAAAACGCCTATGCCATAAATTTTGTTCTGTCTCACTTACGGTGTAGTTTAATTATATCTAGGCTTTTAGGATTTATTACATCTGCTTGAACTACATAAAGGTTATCTAGCCTATGAACTTCAATTATTCGTTGATTTGTTTTTCCATCCGCGACACGGGCTAAACTAATTTTAAATTTTAATATTCTTCCTTTCTTTTCTTTTCCACTGGCATCAAATTTTTTCTGCACTTAGATGCATAATAAATATTCTGTAATATCACTTTGTAGTTTCTATGATTAATTTTTACTTGTAGTTTTATATCACCGACTCCTTCCGCGGTTAGTAATCTTTCATCTTGATAAATTGCTGTTTCAGCAATGCCGATGGGTTCAGGTTCAATCTTTTTCAGATTTTTGAACCATTCTTCATGTTCACATGGTGCATTGCAGCACTATCTATTAACCAAGCATCCTTCGACTTAGCAATTTGCGTCCGTGAATAAAGCTATCTGTTTTTCCTTTGTAATATTGTTTTTATCACTTTTTCTTTTTTTATTTCGGTATTGCAAAATGTCCTTGTTTTTCACAACTAAAACAATTTCCTGATTTAATAGATTTTTCAAAGAAATTTTGCTTATCTTTTTTTGTCTAATATGCGGCAATTTAATTTTTTTGTTGCTCATCCTCGTAATTGGATATCTGTCTATTATATTCCATGATTAAAGCTTTCCTTATTTCAATAAAAGTAATCTTATCATCTTCCAAATTTGCGAGTGTCATCGTAAGGACGTCATTTCAGGTTTTAGGAAGACCAGAAAGCATAGCATACGCCAAGTCTTCGTCTTTAACTTCTGCTCCTGCCTCATATAAATAATCTGAACAGATTTTTAATTGACTTAAGTATGATTCCATGTTTTTGTCATCTTTTAACTGAATTCGAACTAATTGTCTTTTTAGCTACATTATTTACTGTCTCGATTTTGGTTCATATATTTCTTCAAGCACCAACTGTACCTGCCTCGCCGTTTCACAATGTACTATAACACTATATGAACTTGTTGGTCCGGATCTATTGATAAAGCAATGGTTGATAAAGCCTTTTCGTCTTTCGACTTATGTCTCATCTTTCGCTCAGCCGTGGCATCATCTTATAACACATGACAGCGGATTTACATAATCCATTATATAATCCCACAATTCTCTTTGTATCAATAACATCTTCATAGTAAAATTTCCATGTTCTATAGTTATTGCTATTCAGTCTATCAATTCGATCAAACGCATTTACATTTACCATGTCTGGTTAGCTTGTATTCACAATTTTTATTTAGAGAATTTCCGTATCCATAGAAATGTTTTAGGCCCATAACCTTGTTGTTATGGATTTTTGGGTTAATAAAACAGAACGTGATTATATTATTAAATATGCCAAGCTATCTTTATTGATGTACAAAAGAAAAGTGATTATATATGTAACTACTGGTAATAAAAACAAAGACAGAATATAAGTAGACTTGCATGCCGCGTAACTAAACTTTTCCCGCAAAACTTAAACTTCTATCAATAATGTAATTTCTAATAAATACATTAATGAACTCAATTTTGAAATTACAATCCCAGAATTCCTCTAATACCGTAAAGTATTAATTAAGACATTTCCTTGGATATTTCCAATGACAAGCTGTGATCTGAATTGAAAACTACTACGTTAATTTTCATTAATGATGATATTTATCATCTAAAGACAAGAACACATATAGGCAATGAAGTCAAATATGTAGACTTTTCGGAGAGACTGAAATTGAGGGCTACTACGATTCTTTCCCACGTTTATCTGTGAAAAACGCGCTTCGAGATATTGCCTTATATTTCCAGTATAAAGCAATGTTTTAATTGTGGTTAATTTAGCCCTCGATTAAATTTTTTAAAAATGTTACTAAATGCCTGACTTGTGATCTGAACAAACACGATAAATTAAATTCATATTTAAACATAGCCAGTTGCATAAATTATTAAAAAAGGGAATCTTCCTGAAGAGGAAAATCACTGATGGCACTTCAAAACATTAATTTTAATACTGCCAGAAAACTTGTTTTACAGAGATTAAGCTCATCGATTAAGTTATAAATTCAACGTATTTGAATTTAAATCCAATCAAGGATCATTGTTGTTGTTTTTTCTTATTGAAATAAAAAATATTACCTTTTTTTCCTCTTTTTAACTTTTCATCGAAAGAAATTAACAAATTTATAGATGTTAAAAAATTCTAACAGGCTCAAAAAAATTCTGTAAAGAAGAAAAACTTTCTGATTCCTCTGTTGTACAATAAATATGGGCATTAATATTTTGCAATGGACTTGTCAAAGTATCTGGGAGAAATGGCCCGAATTGGAAATGAGGTCTCATTTTGATATTATGATTTTATCAGAGACATGGCTAAAGCCGCATAATAGATGGCTCCATAGAGAAACCTTCTTATTTGATATCATCAGATTCGATAGAGATAATCATTCTGGAAGCGTTTTAATCACGGTAAGAAATGGCATCAAATATTAAATTTTAGATAACGCTAGTAATAAGATCGAGATCTGTGTAAAATTAGTTCTCAATTCTAAAACCTTTACGATATTATCAATATATAAATCTTCTCAAATTGGTATTTCTTCTTTGGAATGGCAACAATTTTTTTCACAATTTAATTGTGAGTTCTTTATAGAATGGGTTGATTTCAATGTACATAATAGTGCATGGGATAATAAGTCCATATGCACTGCGGGTAAGAAAATTAGGGAAGCATGCTTAAAAGTAAATTTAAGTATTTTAAACAATGGTTTAAAATTATTAGATTTGTGTGTGTATAACATATATTCATAAGGATCAGCAACAGACTTGTCGATTACCAATTACTATCTTTTTTTCTCTTCTCTTACTGAGAAATTATCAATAAACCTTGGGAAAGTGATTACTTCCTTCAAAAAATTGAACTAAAATTGAATGTGCTACTTATTTAACAGATTCTAGGCATGGAAATTTAAATGAGCACAAGAGGGACATAGTTCGTCAATTTGATAATAAATAATATTGATTGACAAGTAATCATATAAATTTACAATTTCTTTTTTATGGAATTCATTCCCTATAGCCCTTATCTTTGCCCAAATATATCTCAAACTTGAAAATCTATTAAGAGAACCGCAAAAATCGAATTTTTTTTTTTTTAATGAGAATTGGCTATTGCTTGTTTATACAAACAAAAATTTTCTGCAAAAAAATTTTTATTTAAAAAAGGCTATTTTTTATGTTTATTGCATTCACAATCCCACCAAGGTAATAATTTAACTTTAGAATGTTGTAGAGAACTTTGGTTTTGTGAAAGTGCTTAAGAGGGGTGTAGAAAGGTACACTATCTTCGATAAGTCATAAATGTATCATATTTCGCCTGGATATCAACAGAGTCAACGGATACTAATTTTTCACATATTTGAATTTAAAAAATAAGATGAACTTTTATTTTGGACAAGTTTTTTTAGAGTCAATACAATGTGCGCTGTGAAAGCGCACATTGTAGCGTAAATTTCCATGCCTAGAATTATTATCTTCTGATCATATAAGCTTTTCTCCATTTTTGTTAATGAACTCAATTCATATTATAATTTAGTTAGATTCATTTCCTGTCCTGGCTCCAATGGAATAAATTATTTGATTTTTCAAGCGTTGTCTCTTGATTTTGAAAGATGTTTGCTAATCGAGATCATCGAAACAGATATTTTCTTCTGAATAAATCAAGTTCTCAATTTTTTTTATTCCTAAAAAAGACTCTAATAAGTTCAGACCAATTTCTTTGGCTCAATCTACGTTGAAAGTAGCTAAAAGACTAATTAACAACCGGTTGTGCTGATGACTTGAGAAAAATCACATACTTCATAACAATCAAGCAAGATTTAAAAAAAATATATTTTGTTTGGATAGCGATTTTGCACTTGGACATATATAACAATTGATACAAAAATAAGAATATGTATAATCTCTTTTTAGACATTAAAGATGCCTGTGACAATGTATTTTGGGATATTTTAATCCCCAAACTAATTAATTTAAGACTACCATTCTCTTTTATTGAATTTATTAACCACTTATCTTGTTTAGAGCAGCATTTTCGATATAATGATATTATGATGATAGTTAGAAATGTTTATAGAGGTTTACTTCAAGGATGTGTTTTAAGTCCGATTTTATACTCAATTTATTGTTGATTTAGAACGTTTATTTCATTATTTAATTCTGATATTAAAATTCTTCCGTACGCGGATGATATATACACTTTGCATAAAATCCGATCAATGTAATTACGGATCTAGAGGAAGCAAAAAATTTGGCAGCGGACTGATTCGATTCCTGGGTTTATCATTGGCTCCGAATAAATCACAGTTATGTATTTTTAAGAGAACTGGAAACGATAGAAATCGGTAATGTTAAATTCATATTAGAAATTCGATTATTCAGACGGAATCCCGCGTTCGTTTTCTTGAAGTGATATTTCAGCATAATTTCAAATGAAATAGTTATAGTGCTAAAATCTTAATAAGTTGTATCAAACCTCTCTCAATCATTAAATTTCTTAGATTGATATTGTGAAAATCGGTTTTCTTTTCACTTAATACAAAGGCTTTATTCAATCGCATATTAAAGTTAGATCATTTGTTTGGTTTAATATCCCACAATACCTCATGAAAAAATTTGAGATAATACAAAATTAGACGATATGTGTAATTTTAGGTTATAGAAGATCTACGCCGAATAATGTTATGTTATATGAGAAGCTAGGAAATCCCAAGTGGAAGAGAGATTTAAATTTTGTGGCTGCAACTTTATTTCTAGAATATTGACTCGTTCTAATCACATGTTAACTCTTATCCTAAAGAAGATTTAAACCTTCATGGATTACCCTACAAATGTTATGAAATTTTCTCCCATTCTTATACAATTTTTTTTTTATGTTCTCAACTTTCTCACTTAATAGATATTCCGGTATATTGTAACTTCTCTTTTTTATTTAATAATTTTATCCTACAAGTAATATTTGATGAAGGAAAATTGATATAACGTGATCTTAATCCTTCGATATCTTTTGATTATTTATTTTCCTTTTCTTGTGATAAGGTCCGACTTTTCATAATTTACTAAATCTGCAAACCTTCGTTTGCGTGATTTGCGATTGTTGACATAAATAACAATGTAATATATCGTAATTACCATTCTAATAATGCATCTATCTTTTCATATGAGACAATGGTTATCATAATATCAGCACTTAGAATTGTTGCCGCTAGCCAATACAATCTCCATATTTTTGGATTCCAAGATTGTTTTATAAATTCTACTTAAAAGAAAGAAAAACACTTTTCATCTGATATTTATGATACTTGAACTTCTGGATGATTTATTCAAAAATGGAAAAAAATTAATTGTTTAATCTGAATTTTAGCACATTTGAAAATTGATGGTAATTAAAGAGCAAATTGTGCAAGGCCAAAGGGGCCATTTTAATTGATAGAGATGCCGATTCATTCTTTACCTTAAGTGATCTTTATGCGGTTTGGAAGTAATCTTTTTCTGAGTTTGTTTCAAAAGATGAAAAATCGTAATCTAGAGAAAGGCTCACTCATACTATTTTAAATGCTTTTTGAATAAAAATCGAAAATCATAATTTGATAAATTTGATCTTAAAACGCAAGAGCATAGTATCTATAAACAGATTAAGATCTGGCCACACAGTCTATTTAGATACAATATATGTAGTTGACTCCTCGTTATATGATTGTGGTGAAATTCAATGCCAAATCACATTTTGGCAATGTTCATTATTAAATAAAAAAAGAAATGTTTTATTACAAACACTTAACGATTTGAATTTTATGAGCCTATTATGCATTGAACTATTTTTACATTTACTAAGACTTGAGATAATTTATGCGTTAACTAATTTCATTGATGTCGTTTCGTTTAGATTCTGAAAGTCTATCAAAGTTAAAGGTTAATTACTTATTGCCATGGATAATTTGGTTTTCTTGTTTCTGATTTTTAATTTCCAGTTTAGATATTAGTTTTGCCTTAAATATCTGATATGTAGATATACATTTATATAATCTATATTATATGTATAATATAGGTTATATAAATATACATATTTATATTATATTTATTAAAGTTAAAATATTCTTTTTTTAATTATAATTCTTTAATTTTAATTAATTTTATTAAATGTTTTTTTTCAATTTTATTCTTTAAATAAAAAAATAACCTTTTATTTTAGTTTTAATTTAAATTATAATTCGGTCTTCTTTGTCGACACTATTTTATTACTTATTATATATTTTTTGTAGATTAGAATAAGAATAATTATGACATGCTGTATCATAATCTATCTTTATTTGTTAAAACTCTTTCTGCGTCTCACATTTTAAATATGATAAAATATATAATCTTCTTTTTTCTAAATAAACATATTCAAATATGTTTATTATATTTATATTGTTTTGTTTTATATATTTTATATCTTTACGTTAATACCAAAGATGTATATTCAAGATCTTTTATATTTAGTGTTAGCATGTAATACCTCTCTATATTGTCATGTTTTACTTACGAAATTCTATGTTTTACATTCTGCTTAGGTAAGGCCTTACTTATTTTTTCAACTAAAAAAAAGGACATTAGCAATGTCTCCGCACCTCTTCCGTGTTTCTTTCACTATTGTACCACATCTCTTCCGCACTTCTTCCGTAACTTTTTTGCAAATCTTCCGCAATCCTTCCGCATTTCTTTTTTATTTTCCCACATCCTTTTTGCAACAAAAGAAGAGCAAAAATGTTTCAAAAAATGTGCATCAAAAAAATTTGTTGAGATTCTTAAAACTAATTGTAAAAGATCATACGCGAAATTTGTCAAAAACCTATTCTTTGAGGAAGAACGTTAATATTTTGGAAACTAGACATTGCAAAAATATGAGACATACATTTATATCATTTGTTAAAATTTTTAAAGGTATTTATATTAAATTTACAATGTGTTCAACAAAACACATAAAAGCATGCTTTATAGCTGATATCAAAGAAAAGCTTGCCGTATTCGGGCAAGATTACTAGAAACCAGAAACAGATGTATAAGACATAATAAAATTTATATAAAAAATGCTAAAAATAGAACTTAAGATCGAAAAGAACAATAAACGACAACATATGGAAAATTAATTTACACATTATTTACGCTAGATTCCTAATTAACTCATTATTTCTTATATAGTACATTATAGTTAAATATCAGAGAATATCTTTGTCTAAACTTGTAAATCAATTGGTATAAAGAAACTAATCGTTTTAAAAAGAAACTATGTAATAATTTACAATATTTTTTTATAACAATTATTTGTTTTTTACACTAATTGATTTATCTTATTATTTTGCACATAAAAGTATTACGGTAAAATTATCGGAAACTAAATATTTTACGAGATATTTTATATTTTATATTAAAATCAGATTAATATAAAATAATTTCAAAAATACTCAATAAAGAAATACTTCATAGTTTTAGAAAACGTCTCGACAAGAGCTACAAGATTACATAATAAACAATGGAGATTTCGTTTAAAAAAACATCAGTCACATTGACCTGGTCTTAAAGAGGTTAAGTCCATATTTTTATTATGTGGTTCCCTCAAAACCATGCAGTTTTTGTTTGAAACATTTTTATCTATCAGGCTCAGTTTTCGAGATATTTGGTTCGACTTTAAAATGAGGCACTGTATAACTATACAGGTAATGTAAAGCCTACTAAATACATATCGTTATTCGTTACCAAAAAATGAATCGAAAATTCTTGAACCATTTTTTTTTATAACGTTTAATAAAGGAGTTACTATAGAGTAAAATCGTGCCAATCACAGCATCACTCTCTAATCGCACGTTAGTAAGCCGCGCGTCTGAAAGTGTGCGCAAGGTGAATACTTCGTCGCTACAGCTATCTACTTAAAATTAATGGGCAATTTTTATATATCACCCTGTAAATATTATTATTATTATTATTATTATTATTATTATTTTATATAAATATGTGAATATAAATTTATATGTGAATATAATTGATATTATAAAATAAAATGATATGTTATATTAGCATATTTACATACAATATATAAAAAATTAAATGTGCATGAGGAATAGCGCGCTCTTGAAATGCTTTAGTATCAATAAATATGATAAAAAACGACAAACTATAGTCAGCTGTACAATAAAAATTAATATTTACAGCTGATTGTAAATTAATAACAGATAACAAATCAGTATGCGTATGAATAGTTACAAATATTAACGGATGAGTTTTAGACGATACCATTAACTTTAATTTTTTATGCATTAAAAAATTATTATAACGTTAATATTTTAATTAGCATTTTGCAATCTATTTTTGAATATGCTAGCTTAGAATATGCTATTAACATACAAATTACTGGTTAATATCCTACATATAACAATCTTTTTGACAAAGTAATTTATAAGTGTAAGAAGAAAATAATTGTACTATTTTCATTGGATTTATTCCTGCTTTTTGTAAATTATTACTTAATATGTATTTTAATAGTAATTTTTGTAAATTTTTATTAATTTATATTTTTTGTTGATAATTGATTATTTTCCTATTAACATAAACTTTCTACTTACTTCTTAAATGTTTATTAAAATTTCTGTCACAGTTTAAAGTTTAATAGTATAGTAATTTTCTGACATTATATATATATATATATATATATATATATATATAATGTCAGAAAATATAATGTATATATATATATATATATATATATATATATATTCAATAGAGCATTCACTCTTAGCAGATTTATTTATTTAAACATGGCAAATAAAATGCGTAGACGGGGAAAAAATTTCGTCTCTTCCTCCGCACTTTCGCCACATCTTAAAAATTTTTACCTAAAATTTAACCTAATCTAAACCTATTTCTGATTTCATTAAAATTAGGTTTGAGTTAGGTTGGATTTTTTTGAGAAAGAAGAAGGTACAAGAGAAAGGCCCTGCCTATATGTAAAAGTCATAACTTTTTGTATTTTTAAAATTATTTTTATGTGAAAATTTGCAAACCTATGCACAACCGTATAATTATAAATCTCGTTTTGTGTCCGAAGCACACAGCGATATAGGATGGATCTTGCTTTACGCAGAAAGTTACAAACCTTTGTAAAATCGTACAATTATAAATCTCTTTTGCGTCCAAAGTACAGGACAATATGAAATGGACTTCGCTTTGCACAGAAAGTTATAAACTCGTATGAAATCGTATTATTATAAACTTCGTTTCGGATTCGAAGCACAGAAATATGGGATGGACTTCGCTTCATGAAGAAAGTTGTAAACTCATGTAAAATTGTACAACTCGGTAAAACCTTTTTCGTTAAACATTTCAAAAACTATACGAGATAGCCAAATAAAACAAAGCGAATAATCAGCAACAACTCTTACAACGTATGAACGTGAAGGTCAAGGTCATAAATGAAATGTCCATTAGTGTAAATAAATTATTAATTAAATTATCAAAATTATTGTTAATAATATTATATTTTATTAACAAATTTAAAAAAATATAATGTTAATATTATTGGAAATTGGAAGTTATGTAAGTCATTTTCTATGGCAATCAAAAATGTGTATGTCATTATAACAAAAGAAAATTCTTATTGATGACAATAAAACAAATATTTAATTAATATAATTAAAATATAATACAATACAATATAAATAAATCTTTGTATAGCAGCAGTAAATTTTTTGCATTAAAATTTTATGATTTTTATCTTTTTTGCAATTTTTTTTGATTGTATAATTTTTGTAAAAAGGATATCTAAATTTAAATAAGTTTTTATTTTTAATTGGCAGATTTCTCTTTATGTCATATTTTTGAAAGATTAAAATAGAATAAACAATAAAATTATGCTTCTTTATGTAACCCTTTTTTTATGTAATATTAAACTTTGATTTTATTTTATATAATAATTTTTTGACTGGCGCATGAAGCGCCTTTTCTCTCTCTCTTTCTCTCTCTCTCTTTCTCTCTTTCTCTTTTAAATTTTTAATAATTAAGTAATTGTAAGATTTATTTTCATCAATAAAAAAAAATATTCTATATATATATACAGGGTATTCGAAAAGAATTGGCCCTTTCTTTCTGATCTCCAGAAGTACTTACTTTCACGGAAAATGATCCGAAAAAAAGTTATATAGTTGCGAGGGGGACATAAGATGGTGTCATTAATTTGACCTTGAATAGCTTCTTGAAGATCACTTGAAGGTCATCTTCAATTTTTTACATAGAACTGCCTACCTTTTATTTGCATATTCTTGTAGTTTATCTCAAGAACTTTTCAAAACACTATAATAAAATATTTTTCTATGAAGTATTTTTTGAGTTATTTTATATCCTAATCCGACAGTATTTTAGTATAAAATATAAAATATCTCGTAAATTATTTAGTTTTCGATAATTGAACCGTAATATTTTTATGTGCAGAATAATAAGATGAATCAAATAATGTACAGAAAATAATTGTTTAAAAAAAAAGATATGTATTATTTGCAATGTATTTTTTTATAACAATTATTTATTTTTTCTTTACATCATTTGATTCATCTTATTATTCTGTATATAAATGTATTACAATACAATTATTGAAAACTAAATAATTTTTGAGATATTTTATATTTTATACTAAAATATATCAGAATAAAATATAAAATAACTTAAAAAATACTTAATGAAAAAATACTTTATTATAGTGTTTTGGAAAGCTCTCGAGATAAGCTACAAGAATGTGCAATAAAAAGTAAATGGTTCCATTTAAAAAATTGAAGGTGACCTTCACGTGAACTTCAAAGCAACTATTTAAGGTTAAATTAATGACATCATCTTATGTCCTCCTCGAAACCATATAACTTTTTTTCGGAATCATTTTCCGTGAAAGTGAATATTTCTGGAGATCAGAAAGAGTCCTACTCTTCGAGTACCCTGTATATACAGGGTGTCCTAGATCATTCTTACACCCCTTTTTTTTCAAAAACTAAGCATTTTAGAAAAAAACGTTTTCAACTAAAATAGAATGGTTTTAAGGGGAATATAAGATGGTGTCATTGGTTTGACCTTGGATGGCATCGTTAAGGTTAAGTCAAGAACATCTTTAATTTCTAAAATAAAAATCCCCATTTTTATTGAATATTCTTGTAGCTTATCTCGAGAGCTTTCCAAAACACTATAATAAAGTATTTTTTCATTAAGAATTTTTTGAATTATTTTGTATCTTAATTTGACATATTTCAATATAAAATATAATATATCTCGAAAATTATTTAGTTTTTGATAATTGTAATATTTTTATGTATAGAATAATAAGATGAATCAAATGATGTACAGAAAATAATAGTTTTTTAAAAAAAGTATGCAATTATTAGCAATATATTTTTTTATAACAATTATTTATTTTTTCTTTGCACCATTTGATTTATCTTATTATTTTGATAAAATTACATAAAAGTATTACGATACAATTATCAAAAACTAAATAATTTTTGAGATATATTTTATATTAAAATATGTCAGATTAAGATACAAAATAAATAGAAAATTCTTAATTCAAAAATACGTTATTATAATGTTTTGTAAAACTCTCGACATAAGCTATAAGAATATGCAATAAAAAATAGGGGATTTCATTTAAGAAATTAAAGATGTCTTTAACTTGACCTTACCAATGTCATCCAAGGTTAAACTAATGACACCATCTTATGTTCCTCTCAAAACCATACAATTTTCGTTCAAAACATTTTTCTCTAAAATGTTTAATTTTTGAAAGAAAAGAAGTGTACAGATGAGACCTAGGACTCTGTGTATATATATATATGTATATATATATATATATATATATATGTATGAATGTATATATGTATATGTATATA
>JBCEZY010000049.1:3240382-3250947 GCA_039654445.1 Cataglyphis savignyi
CAATAAATTGCCAGTCTGGTCGTATAAACACTTGTCTATTAATTTATCTACTGGCGACATTTAAATTAAACATAAGAGTTTATATTAATATTATATTATACAATATTATCTTAGTATTATAATATTATTTTACAATATTATTTCATTATATAATTTTATATTAAGTTTATTATATAATATTATAAAAAGTTTTTATTTAAACCCTTCAAATAGTCCCAGTTATATTATTATTTCCACATTTTCAATTATTATATTTTTATATAATTATCTTTCTAAAACTAATTTTGGTATACAGAGAACAGCATGCTACAAAATATGTAATAAAATATAATTAAATGTAGAAGCTTACATATTTGAAGACACACCAAACAGTTAAAACTGCCTTTATGCATTATGGGATCAGGTTACCTATAATAATAGAGAAAATTATATTAACAATTAATATATTAACAATTATATTAACAATTAATATATTAACAAATTAATATATTAACAATTTTTATAAATTCTAAATAATTTGTCATAAATAAAACTAAAAAAATACAAAATATTTTCTATTTAATATACAAAATGCAATTTAAAAGTTTTCGTGGCGTTGTATGGCTTAAACCATACTTATGCTATCAGCATTTGCTGTTAGGAAAGATAACATACGATGCATGAGTGCACCGATTAGCAAAATGAGCGCAGATTTGTTTATTATGTGCATTTTCGTAAATGCCTCACATGCTGTCTACAATTTTAGAATAGCTTTGATATAATAGATTTTTACAAACTAAAAATGTGCATCAAATCTTTTCCCAAAAGTTGTTCAGGCATTCTATGGGTTTCTGATTTACGATTTCCGATAGCTCTGATGCCGAATCTAAAACAAAACTTGATGGACACTCCTTGTTCGTGAAAATCTGCTATCAAAATCACAGACGACATGTATGATACACTTATGAAAATACACCTAACAAAGAAAACCGTGCTTATACTTCTTTGTCAGCACATTGAATCATGTTACATATTGCTTCTCCTATAAGCCAATATTATAAGTTGTTTGAGCCGTGCCAATCTCGGAACTATTGGATTGTATTCCTTATATAAAGTATATTTATTATTAATAATATAATCTATAAAATGGCGATTCTATGTAGAAAAATAAAGTTAAATTATATTATAAATTTTTAAAATTGTTTAAGCTGCTAGTGATAGAAAAAAGAACAGTACAAGAGAAAACCCGCCCCTAAATGTATGCGTTCAGATATCTGTCACATTGCGTCATTAATCAAATTAATTTTTTCTTAATTTAAGATATTTCGATAATTATTTGTCAGAAAAAAATAATAAAAAATTTTTTATTTTAATTTGGTTCTATGTAAATAATGTTCTATTTGAAATGCTGTTAGAACAGTGCTTCAATTATTGATTATATACATGATGTACATACACACACATATACATACATTAAATTTCTAAAAAGAGTTTTTAGATATTTTTTGTGTGAATAACTTCAGAGATTAAATTATAAACTAAAGTCAAAATGGTTCACTTTAACTCAAGATGTAACTTGTTCGCACGGATTGCAGTTGTGTTTGCAAATTAAAATAAAATAAAATATTATTAAAAAAAATAATATATCTCCAAAACTAGAAACAATTCTCATTTAATTCAAAACGCAATTAATTAAGGATTTCGTTCTATACCTTCTATACCTATATAAAAATTTACGAACAGCATTATTATTGAAAAGTAAGCAAATATCGTTGTACTATGTTTTTTTGCTATTGTGTCCATATTGTAAAGTAATTACAAATATTATCATTAATCCCCATTAAATTAGTTTTTTCATCAGCGTTAACTTATCGTTAGATTAAAATTAGGTGTTAATTAGATGCTAAATATATATTCTACCAAATTAAATGTATGAGTATTTAATTCCAAGATTAGATATCTTAATATTAAATATGAAATATTATAATATAAATATTAAATAAGAAATATTTTTGGATACTATAAAATATCTAACGTTTTAACAAGACTTTATTTTAGAAGATCACTTTTGTAAATCTTTATATATAACCAGATTCTAACAATGACTTTTCCTTTCTTTCATACCACATCATCTATTTCACCGATGACACTGGATTTGGTGAAAAGAAGAGTCCTGATTGTTACTTTTGAATAGACAATAGAGGTCTTATTGTAGACGCCACAAGTTACTTGGCTTTAAATTACTTTTGGCTTCTAAAATTATCTCTCCAAGGAGATAATGGAGTTTAGAAATATGATCTACCCTCATTTCATTAAACGTAAGCCATGCATCACGATATACCGTGATAACACTAAGTTACCAATTCAAGTATTTAATTTTATCCTAAATAAAAAGTGGAAATTTTACATTTCTCTAAGGTCACTTTCTCGATTATTGTTTTGAAAGAGCCAAATGAAAGCAAACGATAACTATATTTATGTGATCCTTTGTTTCCTTGTACGGAGCTCTTGTCTGAGTGGATGTGCTGATTAAGAAATTCTCCCTAGAGTTTTGCAGAAGATCCAACTTTTCGGCATTTAGAGATATTTACGTCTGAAGCACTGCACCCTATATAGCTTCCAAAATGTTGGCGCGCATATTGCCAATTGACCTCTTGGCAGTCAACGCGCTTTACTTTTGAGTCTGTGAATTAGAAAGAGAGGGAGCTGCAGTCACGGAGAAAGCCCTCCTGATTCTTAATTCTCAAGAGGCGAAGAACTTTTAGCTTTCGGAAAAGCCAGACAAGTATGTTTTTCTCTTTTGAGCGTGAGACTGCGGGAGAAGCCGGTCCCCAGGCTGAACAAATGGATGAGTCATCATCATGAATCCATGACTTATGCCATCAAACAGACGTTCACGAGATGAATGGGTGTTTTGGAAAATACTTGCATAGAATCAGCAAAGAAACTTTTCCATAATGCTGTTACTACACTTTCCTCTTGGATTCAGTTCAGCACATCCTGATCAAGTACCCAGCCTGTGATGAAAACAAAAGAACACTTCAAGACTTTCGGAACAAAAGAAAAAGAGAGAGGAGGGGGGGGGAGAAAGAAAGAGAGAGAGAGAGAGAGAGAGAAGAAAGAAAGAAAGCTTTATTTATAAAGCGTTCTGGGACAAAATTCCCTCAAGCACCATAAATACTAATACATAAGAAAGTAAAAATACATTTAAAGTAACAATGTGTCGCAATGTTCTTAAACATGTAAAGAAAGTGCTTATGTGTAAATGTGGTTTATGATCTACAATCTTAAGGCATGCCAGAGAGGGATGCAATAGTATACTAAGCATTCAAGAAACATCCCTATTTATATCCCAATTATGAAGAGGCACAGACGAGCAACTGCGAATATAACTTTTGTTTAAAATCCGTCAGTGTCGTCACACTTCAAATAAACTGAGGGAGACCATTTCAAAGCCTAGCCGATGTGAGTCTAAAAGACCGTTTATATAATTCAGTTCTACATTGTGGCAGAAATAGCATATCTCTCGGAGCTCTAGTGGCACGGTCCTACAGTTGAAATTGGAGTGTAGAAGACTTGGTTGTTTATTTTCTAATATCTTATACAATAGGCATCCAACAAAGTAAGCTCTTCTAGCATCAATCTTGAACCAACGTACCCTTACATAATAAGGTATAATGTGCCCATCAGTTCCTATTAAAGATAAATTTGACGCAAGCATTCACTGCTTTATGAAGTCTCAGATTTTGTTTGGTTGTCATGTCCATATAAGCTGCACAGCAATAATCAACATGTGGATAGATCAGAGAAAGACGAGCTTAGATTTGAAAGTTTCCGGCAATAGGTGCCTGTAAAGTTTGAATTGATATAGAGCGGAATGGATTCTGCTAGTTATATTAGTAACCTGCTTCTCCCAAAATAAAGTATTTATGATTGTGACACCAAGATATTTAACAGATGTAGAATATTGAATCATGGACTCATCCACTCTTATCTCAGGAAGTGTACTCAGATCAATGGCTTTGACAAATCTCGATGTTCCCATAATTATAGTCTGAGTCTTATCTGAGTTTAAGATGCGTCTGTTAGTATTAGATCAGCCAAGAATAGCATCAATGTTCTCGACCTTCCGGATGGTGTCAGATAAATCTCTTGGTTCAATGGATGTAGGCTTGAAGATCGCCAGCAAAAATTGTACTTGCAGTACTTGACCTCAGTCTAAAAAGCTAGATATAGAGTGAAAAGCAAGGGTCCAAACAGAGCCCTGCGTCACTCCAACCCTGACGGGAGATGGAGACAAGGTTGTACCCTTTATGCAATCTTTAACCACCTAAGTCAGACTGGATTACCAGTTTCAACAATCTCAAGGAGATGCCATCCATACCCACCGCATTTTATTTGGCCCTAGAAATCACTCTCCGATATTCCGCGGCACTACATAATTCCAATGGAAGTTTCTGTCATCAAAATCCCGCACAAGCATATCTCTCAGAGAGCCATCCTTCGTATAATCAGCATGTTCCGCATTATGTCCAAAGAATGTATTAAGCTTTTCAACAGAGTGCGAAAGACGCCCTCCAATATCCCTGGCCTTAATAAGACCTAAATGTCTCAACCTGTCCCAGACCTCAGATGCCTTGCCTTCTCGATTGAAGATGTTGACATAATACTCGCGCTTTGCAGAACGCACAAGATTTTGTGCCCTGTTGAGCAACATTTTGTTATCGATCATAATATACGTCATTTTTATGCCTGCGCCACGTTCTTCTGGCCAGATCTCTATCGCGCATACGAATCCCATCAGTCAACCATGGGATAGGTAAATTCCTAAAGTATTGTCGTCTCAAAGGCACATGAGCATTAAATATGTTGAGTAATTTAGTGCAAAAAATATCAATCTTTTCATCCATATTATCCGAGACCGACACGTCAGTCCAGTCGATGTTACCATCAGATTAGAAAGATGCTGCGTCAAAGCCACTCCAATCCCTGCAAACTATAAGCTTCCCATGACGACGCTGTAGTTTAATTCCGTACCTTATAAAAATAAGATCATGTGCTGATAGAAATGCTATTCCACGCTGACCAAATTTCTTGAGCTTATCCCTGTCATCGATAATGCACAGATCTAACAGCTTGCTGGAGTTTTTCAAGTGATGAGTGGACATGACCGGCACCAGATATAATATATATAGTTCGACTCAAAGATGAAGGAGCCAAGCTGCTGGCTATTAAAGGTGTTTTGATTCATGTTAGCATTGAAGACTCCTAGGATGATCGAGTGCCTATAGCCTACCTGGAGATCCAAAAATGACTGGAAAAACTTGTTCAGATAACCTGAGTTCGGAGGTCGATATACCATTGCTAGCAAGAATTTAGATCTATCGTTGAATATGATTTCCGCCATAATAAATTCTGATCTATCCATAACAGACCCATCAGAGCAACAAAAAATGAAGGCACAAAAATAATCCGCCAAATAAAATGCCACTCCACCTTCAGATTTTCCAACTCTATCGCACCTAAAGAGAGAATATCCAGGCAATCTGATCATAGCATCGATAATAGCAGGCCAAAATCACATCTCCGACATACAGATGATGTGAAAGTTAATACTGCAGAAGTAGTGACAAAACTTATCCAGATGTTCGAAGAGCGATTGGCAATTTACATGGCAAATTTTAAGGTCCTCAAAGTCATTCTCCGCTGGATCTATCATTCATAGCTGGTGTTGGCTATTTTGTCTTTAACTCTTCTACCCTACTAAACATTTTGCAGCATCCATGGCGGAGTGAGAGTCATGTCACCATGAGATACATGATGATGCTCACAGTTCAGACACTTAGATAGTTGATCCCTGTTCCTGCATCCTTCATCTCATGTGCCCCAGCACAATGTCCGTAAGAAGGTTTACCTTTGCAATCTTTCGCAATATGACCAAACGAGAGACATCTATAACACTGCACAATTCGAACATGATCAGCAAATGAGCAGGCAGAGTAGTGCAAATAGATCCGTCCTCATTCGAGTAAGGTTCTTGGTACCCCTGGTGTGACTTCTAGTATGCAGCTGTCTGGTAATGCGCCTGTCTTATTTCGGCGTAAAAATATAAACAACCTTCACGTCATTTGTAGCTACATCACTCAGGTTCTAGGCCAGGAGCTCATCCTCAATCTCTCTAGCCGACATATCAGCAGGAACTCCCTGCGTAATAAGCCTAGGATTCAGTTTCATGTTCTCACGGACCGTCCAGCCTCCGCAAGGCCAGGATGAGCCTTGGTCTTCTTAATGTCAGGAGAGAATGCCTCAATTCTGACGCCATTATCTCGTGCATAAGATAACCTCCTGACCTTAAACCACAGTTAGCCGGTTTTAAGACCTTGCACAAGATATCTTTAGTGACCTAGATGAGACGTATTTATTCCTCTTATTCTTATTCGACACAACCAGAAAACTAGTGGTGTCAGAAACTTCCACCGTCAGATCCCGCGAGACACGTACCTCAGATCCTGAAGCACCAACGACAGACGCATATGATTTTCTCTTCTCACTTGAAGCTCCCGCAAAAATAACGTTACTCCTCACTATTTATTACTTTTTTATTGAAGTCATCTAGCATCTTCACGACAACCTTCTTAATATCCATCGTCGTACAGCTCACAGATGCTGATCTCTCTTCAATTAAACCAGTCAAAATCGTGGATACTTCCACGAAAGCATGCATCTCTGCATGCATGAAAAGCCGATTCGATAATTCCTCTCTTTTCCAGCGTTTCCTTACTGGACAAGAGTAGCCTAGACACAGCCTCAGTATGTCTATTTACTGTAGCCCTGAGTACATTTACTCTCAAGTTATTCATCGCATACGTATTCTTTGTTCTCTCTGACATACCTGAAAGATTTAACAATGCTCGAAAACTGTCTCGTAAGTCTCCTCCTACCTACGCCACTGTCAACCTGCCCACCAGCTTCTATGCCGGCTTTCATCCTTCACTCGTAAACAAAAATACGCCTAAGTCGAAAAATATCTACAATGAGATTCACTCCAAGAAAAATTCAATCAAAAATCCCAGAGAATTGTCCAACAGCCTGGTCAATTGACCAGTACAGAAACTGCTTGTACCAAAAAGTCAAGCAAAGCAAGCCCTTGACAGATTCTAAAAAGAATTAATGCCCCAAAGGGCAAAAAGCGGCAGAAATCGGCGCACAAAAACAGAGCGACAAGAATACACGTACACATATCAACTCATCCGAAGAGAGAGAGAGAGGGAAAAAGAGAGGGAGGGGGGAGAAAGAGAGAGGGGGAGAGAGGGGGGAGAGAGAGGGGGGGAAAGAGAGCAAAGTACCTGCAAAGTTCACACTCACACACGTACGCTAACACACACACAATCTATGACGACTGATACTGGAGTTATTTACTAGTTATGAATAGAATCCGACATTGAGACAGATATTAACTGATAGATATTAACTGACGTCACATTGAGACTTAGAAAAGTCAGGATAAATACAACGATGTGGGAAAAAATTCCGGAAGTATTGTCTATCCAGTCCTCAGGGTTTCCCCTTATCGCATTAAGTTAAAAGATGAGAGGGATAGCGGGTTAAAGTCCTACACTATCCCAGCAAACGAGGTTGCAGGGTACATAATGCATCTTCTCTTTCTTTAAGAAAATGGTTAGAACTTGAACACTGGTAGAAGAGATGTTAACTTAATGAAGGTAAATTATTAACAGTAATCTAAAACTATTTTGCGGGTAATTGTTACTGCTGGTATAACACTGACACAAGCGTACAGAAATATAATAATGCAAAAATATACAGTTAGAATAATCCTGTGCCGAGAACAGAAAAAATAAAAATGAAGAAGGAAAAAAGAATAAAAGGGAAAAGAGAGAGAGAGTAGTTGAAGGAGGGAGAGAGGAAGGAAGGGAAATAGGGAAAATGGAAGGGAGAAGGATAGAAAAAGGAAAAGAGAGAATTAGCATTGCTCATTATTTAATATAATATTTATTGAAACATTAAATTAATCGAGTAGAGTCAAAAACTTTTAATTTTTTTAATTATTCAACTTTTTATGAAGGAAAATTTTTAACAGTGTATGCTATGCCCAAATGCCACTCATTTCTGCCGGTTAGAGAATCCAGATAATAATAAGACAGGCTCTGCGTTCAACAGAATTCAATGTCGAATATTATGTACAAAATACATTTGCAAAAATTGTGTACAAATACATGTACAAAAATTGTTTTTTGTTAATTATGAGAGGGATCATGAAAATGACCATTAAGTTTCCCAATTTTTTGGCTTACTGTCCTCTTTTTAAAGTTTGTTTTTTCAGCATCCCGTTCTCTATTATCAAAATTTACAAGTGCAAAAAATATAAAACAATTAAAGATCAAAATTTTGATAAATGTTTGGATTAACTTACTCCTTATCAATTGTTTTCATCTTTACATATATTATAGAAGGTACATTTCTAAGTAACACAGTTTGAATTTTGTGGTGCTTTCCTCTGGTTCCAAAGATATGTGATTTAAAAATTTCACAGTTTTAATGCTTTTTCTGTTATAAAATAAGAAAAAATGAAGTTTGTTTACATCATAATTGTGAAAAACAAACGTTGAAAAAGTGTTTGTTTACATTTACAGGGATAAATTCCCTATTTTGCATAGACTTTACAATGCGAAGCGAGGTCCATAATCCACTCTACAATTGTTGTGTGGAAAATAGTTGATGGGAAAGTGCATGACTACAGTGGGTTTCGTCCCTTCCCCCTATTGGGTTCCACTTTCGGAATATATAACATAACCTATTTTTTATTTAAAACTAAAATTTAATTTGAGTTACATTATATTTTCTGTAAAATAAATTCTCTCCGATAGGGAGGAATCCATTTTGTCTACATATACATTACAACACAAAGCGAGGTCCATCCCAAAATTGTTGCGTGGATGGGAAATTTGTAAAGCTCCATTTGTATCGAAATTTTTAATAAAACTGAATAAGTACTACATAAGCAGTAATACAACTGAATAAGCGTATTACAAAAGCAGTAATACAAGGACAACTAAATGTAAACAAAAAATTCATAGCGATAGTGTACTGACAGTAATGCAAATGTAAACAAAAAAATATAAACACGCAAGTAAAATATAACGAAAACATGATAATAAATGCGAAAATAATACTTCAAAATCGCATATCTCTGGAAGCAAAAGAGATCGTAAAATTTGAAATATGTTATTTAGATGTGTATGTTATTTGCATGTTATTTAGAAATAAACCCTCTATAATATGTGAAAATAAAAACGATCCGTAAAGAGCAAATTAATTCAAACATTTCCCGAAATTTTAAAACTATTTATTAAAATAAAACAACAAAAGTGGAATTACACAGAATCAAACAAGAAATATTTTTAAAAAATCATTAATCAGAAGTCTAGGTATGATGCTAATAATTTGTTTATGTTTGGCTTTATTTTTATCAATAGCTTAAATTTTTGCATTTAACTATTTCGCAGCTTGTTCTTTTTTTTTGTCAAAAGGTTTGTGCATTAAATCCACGATCAACTAAATAGGACGAGGGAAATGCAATGAAACATTTTTTTACCAGCAAAAAATGTTTAAGCAAGTAAATTTTTCACGTTCTTATTGCCCAATATTCCTTAATACCTTCTCCCTCCCTCTCTCTTAGTGCCCTTAAAATCAGCAACGTCTTACTAGATCTTTTCAACGTTCACCTATGGACAGTAGCGCCTATGTAGGGAAATCAACAAAATTGCAGTTGAACCTGAAAAAAGCCGTTTAGGGCCAATTTCACCATCTTCGGCAGGATGCCACCAGAAAATAGAGATGAAGGAAAACCAAGCATTCTCATCAGTTGCCACCCTGCTGATTTTAACCGTCGGTTAACTTAACCAAAGGTGGTGACCTTAATGTTCTTACTCCACTAGATAGTGAATGTTGTCCGAATATAGCTCGGAGATTTATCTTCCGATGTAATCGTATCTTTACAGCGCGGTTACACGCTTCAGAGCAGTGGCGTCTTGGATGGAGCTCTAATTCGGCGTAGGCATGCGACGCACTATTTAAGTGCTTGTCATCCGTGTTTGCGACTCTCAATTGCTGCCAGAATTTGATGCTTGGACTACAGTGGATGGCTTTTCTGGTATGTCCCACAGCTGCCAGATTGTAAACGCAATAGTATATGCGGAGGAGATAGATTTTTTTTATTGAGTTTTCTGATTGCACTGCTAGATGGCTTTTTAGGTTTTATGTTGTTTTATATTGTTTTGTTTTTTACATTATTTTACAGTCTTGCAGTTTTGCAAATTAAATATATATTTTCGTTTCTGCTACTCTTGTAAATATTTAAAGCTTTAGGAAAACGGAACTTTCCCGAAGAATAGATGGAGGGGATAGACACACAAAGAAGAGGAATGTATGGGCCCAGAGAGAATCTAGAAAGAGTGCAGCGGATTCATCGGAAATCCGCCATTCATAGATCATGTTTTCGAATGAGAGGAGTACTTTCTCAGGGAATTCCGGAATATATATACAAATATATACATGTATGCATATAT
>JBCEZY010000049.1:3255833-3273278 GCA_039654445.1 Cataglyphis savignyi
CCTCTCTCCCTCTCTCCCTCTCTCCCTCTCTCCCTCTCTCCCTCTCTCCCTCTCCCTCTCCCTCCCTCTCTCTCTCTCTCTCTCTCTCTCCCTCTGCCTCCCTCTCTCCCTCTCTCCCTCTCCCTCTCCCTCTCTCTCTCTCTCCTCCTCTCTCCCTCTCTCTCTCTCTCGAGATGCTTATACTACTTCTCCTTTAATTTTAAATAATATGTTCTTCTTCTATCTTTTTTCTCTTTCTCTCCCTCTTTCTATCACTTTCTTTTTCTTATTCTTCGTCTCTTCTTTAAATAAAACATTTAAAATATCTCTTTAATTAAAACAATTAAAATAATCTTAAATAATACGTTAAAATCTCTTAAATAAGACATTTAAAATCTGTCTCTCTTTCTCTCTCTCTTTCTCGTTTATTCTTCGTTTTTTCTTCAGCTTCAAATAAAACATTTATATTAATATTAAATGAATTGTTTATATTAATATATTGTTCATAAGTAAAATATATATTATAAGGAACGTTTTGTATTAATATTAAATGAATCGTTTATATTAATATATCGTTTATAAATAATATACATTAAAATATATATTAATTTATAAAGTATAAAAACATATATATAATATACATAATATATAATATACATAACTTTCTTTATTCGTCTTTCCTTTTTTCTTTTTCTTTTTATATTTATTAAATATATTTAACTGTATTTAATATTTCTTTTTTTAATTGTCAAATTATCAAATTACATATGTCAATCTGTCAAACGACACGGGTGAAGCAAGTCACACGAACGAGTGTAGCAACGCGAGAACGAGACAACTAATCAAGATCGCGGAAAAGTGATAACAATGTCAATAACATGCTTTTTTTAGAGAGGGATAATAAATTCTTTGTGTTACGCGTTAACGATTGTGCTAGCTCTCATTGCCTTTTTAATTTTGATTTATAAAAAATATTATGAATATAATATAATCTTAGCAAGCGCCAAAGTATTAATCTTCTAATTTTTTAAATTATTTTTTTTAAGGCTTAATTACAAAATTTTATTGTACAAGTATAATTATAAAACTTATTGTTTTATTTATTTTGACATTAGAATCATTTTTTTCCATTATAAAAAAACAAATATATTTTATTGTGATAGAGAGATATGTATATAAATTAACATATATACAAGATATCATAAAATTAAATGTCAAAATTTCGGAACCATGTGGAGGATTGACAAATTAAAAAAAAAAAATTTTTTAGAAATTTGCTCATTTCTGCTTCGTTTTGAAGAAAATCGTATAAAAAGAAACAAATAAATTTTCACCAAACAACTTAAACAAACTAAAACAAACTAAAATTATTAAGTTTATCAAAAAGTACCATGAGATAAAAATTGTAAAAAAAAGTGAATTAAAAGTCTCCCAAAATAAAAATTTAGAAGCTTGTAAATAAATATGCGACAACATAAAATTATTGTATCCTATTTATTTTAGTTTATATTTACATACATTAAGGAAATGACAATATAAAAAATTAAATGTAAATAAATAAAAACTGGTGCCAAATTTTTTATACTTCTCTTTTGCTTCCCTATCCGCACTTTCATCCCCATTTTCTCTCCACTTTCTTAACTCCTTTTTTACTTTATCCTTTTCCTCTTTACATTCTTAATGCCACCACCTTTTCTTTTTCCCTGAATCCTTTGCCACATATTCTCTCTCTATAACTTCTTTAATTTTGCCTCTCATTTTTTCCAAACTTCTTTTTCCCTCCATATCCTCCATATTGTCTAACACTTTCCTAAACTTCTCCTTTCCTTCTAATGACCATACACACTTTTTATCCGCTTTCCCTTTCCTCTTTTTTATCTCCTCATCTTTCCCTCCCTTGACATATATGATCGGAGTCTATATTATCCCCCACCTCCATTCCCCTGCTCTCTTATCTCTTCGTCACCTAGCACGTAATTTATTACCGAATCCCTACTTTCCTCTATGTATGTCCACTTCCCTTCCTGATCCCTCTCCGTACAACCATTAAATATTGTCCACTCTGCCTTTTCCACCCAACTCAATAATTTAGCTTCCTTATTAACTCTTTTGTCCTTAGACCTCATATCCATCTCTTCCTTTTCGAATATTCCTCTTCCTAATTACTCCTCTCTCCTCTCCTATTCTCGCGTTAAAATACTATCATACTCTACTTCCTTCCTATCTCCTCTCCTCCCTTTCACTCAACTTTTCTAACTTTCTATTTATGTCCCCTCTTACACTCTTATTATACCTCTCCATTTTATCCTTCCAGTTTCATCAACTTCTATCAACTTCTCCATCTTTTTTGTCTCTACTTCCTCTATCTTAATTTTCTTTCTTACTTTTACCAACATTCCCCCATTGCCCTCCCTTTCTTATTCTTTCTTTCCGCCAATTGTACCTCCAATCTAAACCTCTTCAGTAAAAATTCTCTCACTCTATCCCATCCCTTTTTGTCTATCCATGTTTCGATCATCATCACCACATCCCATTCTTCCACTTCCCTCTTCTCTTTATTTCTTATTCCAGCTATGTTCCAAAACACTACACCCATCCATTCCTTACTCTCCTACGCTCCCTTCTTTTTTTATATTTTCATTCCCATCTTTCAATACTTCCTTTTCCCATCTCCAACATTTATCATCTATTCTTCCATATCCATACTTTTCTTTTTTTTCTCTCTTTCTCCTTCGTTATCTTTTCTAATCTCCATTTCATTCTCCTTTCCTTCCATGTCCAATCCTCCATTATTTTTTCTTTCCTGCCTTTCAATAGCTTCTTTTTAGGGCAAATTCACACCTTGGTAGAAAAGCGGAAAGCAGAAAAGCAGAAGCCAATCAGAACTCACAATGGTAGCATGAGGTACAACAGAATATCATTCCGTTGTACCTCTTACTACCAGTGTGAGTTCTGATTGGCTTCTGTTTTTCTGCTTTCCGCAGATTCTGCCAAGATGTAAATTTGTTTTTACCCCAAATCTTCTTTCTTTCTTCGTCCTTCAGCATTACTACAATCAACTCCCTTCCTCCCTCCAAACCTTCCCTAACCTTTTCACTTCCTCAATCTCCACCTTAACTTCTATTGAATATCTCCTCTACCGCCATTCTTCTCCTCCCCTCCTTTACCGCTATTCCTTTAATCAAAATATTCCTCCTTCTTTACTCCCTTTCTTTTCCACTATTTTTTCCCTTATCTTATTCCCTATTTCCTTATTTGCCTCCATTCCTACCATCCTACTTCCCTTCTCCTATATTACGATTCTCTGACTTCTCTATTTTCCCGTCTAATCCTTTGATACAATTCCTCACTCTTTTCCATTCATCTCTTTTCTCTCTCTCTTTAAATTCTTTTCTTAGTTGCTCTATCTCCTCTCCCATCTTCACTCTCTGTTCCTTTCCTAACCTCCTCTTTTATGTTTCTAATTTTCTTTTTCCATCTTTTCATACTTCTTATCTTTCTCATTAAAATCTCCACTTTGGCCCTCCAACCTTTTATAATATCCGATATCTCCCCTTTTCTTCCTATAATTCCTAACTCTGGCGGTTTTAAAAGCCCTATCGCCTTTTTGCTATTTCTAAGCATTTCCTTCTCCCCCGCCTCCATCACTAGTTCCTCTCTTTTTCTTTTCAGTATCTTTTCTTGTAACTACCTCTTCTCTCTTTTGACTCTTTCATGAGTTGCGCCATTTTATTTATCCGCGCCCGCTACTCTCACTCTTGTCAGCGCACGTAATCCAGACGTCCCTACGTTCTCTACTTTCTCTATACTTTCTAACTTAACCGCCTCACTCTCGCATTTTCGCTAAATCTCCTTTTAATTGTCCTTTATTTTCTACTTCACCTAACGCCCTTCTTTCTCTCGTACTCACGCCTTCGTTCTAACACACTCATTCTTCTTTCATACTTTATCTTCTCACTGTACATACCATCAATCTCACATGCAAAAATACCACGAGGTACACATCTTGAAACGGAAATGGTAGTTTCTATTATTTACAACTATTTTTGGTTAAAATATTGTTATGATTTTTTATTTTTAGTTGGCGCAATTTTTTGATATTATTATTTTTAGAATATAATTGTACAGCTTGTTTAGTTAAAATATTTTTGTAAGTTTGTATTTTCAATAATTTAATAATAATAATAAATAATATTATTTTATGCATATTAAATTAAAATAATACTATTTTATAAATACATATAACAGTTTTTCATAAAGAGCATGTGTACTTGACGTCTTTTTTAATCTTTTTTTAAAAAGATAACTTTTTTAGAAATATTCTGTTTTGTAATATATATTAATATATTTAAATAAATTAGCAAATAACGCTCCACTACTCCAGTCATATTTTTATTATTATTATACAAACCTATAATAATAATTCAATGATGCTAAAATATTATATACACAAAGTGTAAAAAAATTAGACCAACAAACTTAGAAGAAAAATAGAAGACTCGAAAATAAACATTTTTTGTTAATGATATTTCCTCTGTAATTTTTCATTTTTATATTGATTTTATATAATATTCAAATTTTTAACACGTTTATATCATATTCAAACCTTTAACCTTTTAACACGTTGAATGGCATGGGGATCACCGGTGACCGGCGAAGCCAAGATTATTAAAATAATTTGAGTAAATTTCAATGCTTTTAAATTTTTCAATATTATCATCGTTACTAAAATGGTGTGAAAAAATTATAACATATAGCATATATTCATAACATATAATTATGCAATATAGAACATATAAAAATAGTTTTATTTATGTATATAACATATAAGCTTAAATATTATGCGCGCATATTGCGATGTATTGTATTAAAACACTCCAAACAAAAGAAAAGTGAGTACTAAGAACTAGTATAGTCTCCACAGTATGTCACAACATTTTTGAAACGGTTTTATGTCTTTGTTCTAGGCTTTTTGAATTTTTTGAACAAGAATGAGCAAGTAAAATAACAATCAACTGCGATAAATGACTCACTCGAAAAAAGTAAACAAATAAAATAACGACGGAGATAACAGACCATTGCAAAAAAATTAAAAAATCCTGCGAAAACAAAAAAATGCATTTCAGCGTCGCTCGGATCACCGGTGACCCGCAGTAAGATAAATACATCACACATGATTACACATTTTAACTTGTCTGTTGTAAATAATATTTCACTATAATATGCAATGCATAATAAAAAATTCATGTTGGTGGCCATACGGGCAAGCCATGTAAAATTAGCGTGGCATTCAACGTGTTAATAGAGCAGAGATCTTTAGTGTCTTCACAAATTGTATGTGATTTGTCATTATCATTATGTAGCGATACATGAATATAATTATTTGACATGCATCTTATAGAGCTTTATAGAGCTGCTAATTGTAATGAATTCTTATTTCATACCATAAAGTATTAAAACTAAAGAAAAGAAACGCTTAAAAAAAAAATATTATTTTGAAGTTTTTTTTCCCATTAAAGTTTGTCAGTCTAATATTTTTTTACACCATGTCTATTAGTGCAGTACTATCTTTTGATACATATATTCTTCTACATTTTTCAAAAACTTTATCTATTCTCTGGAAAAATCCAATTCAAGTTGTAAACATAACAGTTCTAAAATCGTACGTATTATATATTATGTATATATTAAATTATTGAAAATCTATGTTATACATATAAATTATTTTTTTATATTTTTCATATTCTTTATACATATGCATATTCTCTCTGAACGAATTAAATTTAATTTATATGAATATAATACAACAGTTTTGTAAAAAAGAATGTAACAGATTTTAGATAACTACGATATTATTTTGTAAATTAAAAAATTTGTTGATAATTTTATTAAATTAATATAACTATTGTAACTAATAATTTCATTAAATATTCTATATATAACAAACATACTAATAATTTATAGCGATTTTCTTCCGCGTACTTCTAAAAGATGCTCAAGAGATCCCCAGCTATGTATAAAAGTAAATGTATTAATTCATAATTTTGAATCAATTTTTAATTGAAATAAATTTAACAATCTCAAAAACAAAACATCTCAAGAATAGACATTAGAATTTGTCTTTCTATCATCCAGATATAAAAAATATTAAGTATACATTAGTAAATATAAATTAAGAGATAGAACTTTTAGAAATAAAAATAAATATATTTCTTTCTTCCAATCTTGGAATTTTTTAAAATATTTTACTTTTGTTTATTTGTACAATAAAAGTTATAAATGCTTTGCACTTGTTTATTTGTACAATAAAAGTTATGGTAAATATGCCGATGAAGGGAAGCAGCCCCAATGACCTTGACCTTGATATATAATGTTAAGATCATGATCCTGAGTATCCCCTAAGAGGTTTTAGCCGTCGCGATTGTTTATTAAAAAGTTATGATAATTATTCAGAATCACGGCTTTACCTGCAAATTTTTTGATAACTTTTTATATTTAGAGAATAATGTAAACAATTTTTAATCGGGGAAAGTCCAAAAAAAAGTTATTAACAAAAAAAGTTTGAAATATACCAAAGTACATGCATGAACAGAAAGCACGTGCACGTGCGCGCGTGCGCACACGCACACACACACGCGCGCGCCATGCACGCACGTACGCACGCACGCACACACGCACGCTAGCACACGGGAGGGTGCAAGGGGAGCTAAATTGATTTCTCGCAATATGCAGCCTTGCTAAAATTTCGCAATATGCGGCATAAAAAGTTATAAGAGTAGAATAATCAAAAATTTAATAGTTTATGAGATATTTTATACTTTTATTTAAAATAATTTTACTAATAATTTGAACTATGTAATACTACATACATATTATACATTTTTTGATTATCTTGCAGAATTATATTTTAATACATAAAAAGCATTAAAACTATGAAATTTTAAAATTGCATATCTCTAAAACCAGAAGAGAGCACCACAAAATTCATAGTGTTGCTTAAAAATATATGCTTTAATAATAAAAATATACACTAAATAATATATGTAAAAATGAAAACAATTTGTAAGGTGTAAATTAATCCGAAATTATCAAAAAACATATAAATTTTTGTAACAAGTAGCTAAATATTTTTTTACTTATCATATCTACAAGAAATTTTTTGTTGCTCTCAATAAGTTTCTAACTTATAATTTAGATGTGATCTTTACTAGATCGGATAAAGGCAAAAACACCGTAGTCTTTAATAAGAATTTTAGAACCTTGAAAAAATGAGATTCTTAAAGATTCTGATATGTACGCACGAAAAAAGATTCTACAAAAGAACTTATTAGATATATCCATAATTTGATTCCAAGATGGAAAAAAACATGAGTATATTACTGCAGATATTTACAAAAAATTTAATTATACAGATTGTGTTTTAGGTCTATGGTGTGCCAAAAATTTATAAGCTGGGCTACCCGTTTCAAATTATGACTTTGTCAAAAGAACCTATTATATCCGCTGGCTATTTTTTTGCATATCATCAACTTTTTACCAGCAACCATATTATTACCAACTTCCAAATAGTTGTAAAGTTCTTACTTAGATGACACTTATAAATGATTTTAAGTTTATTTCATTAAATGCCTTTCATTCTTTACGAACGATACATCGTACAATTGATAATGTTATAAAAAAATGGAGTTATATAAAAAGAAAGTGTGCTATTCCTTGGGATTAATTCCTAGCGGCAATTTTCCATTTTGTTCTTAAGTCCATTTTTTTCATATCAATGGCATTTACCAACAAACGGTACATCGTTCTTTCTCTGATCATCTCCAATATCACTCTGTAATATGGAGATGAGAATGATCGAGAGCGATCTCTTCCTATTATTTTTTCTTTTTGTTACAGATAAGTAGACAATATCACGTCTCTTCTCGATGTTCTCAACATCATCTGAAAAGCATTTAATACAATCTATTCGAGATTACAGTTTACGATAGATGAAGAAACTAATAAGAGACTGAATTTTCTTAATATCACGATGGTTTTAAGAAATAACTACATACAGTTTGATTGATTTCATACTGCTATATATTCAGGAAAATACTTAGATTTTAAATTCCGACACTCTCTTAAAAAGCGGAGATTAATATATTAGTAAATAATAAATATCCTCCTTTTCTCTCTCTCTCTCTCTCTCTCTTTCTTTCTGTCTCCTTCTCTCTTTCGTACAAGAAGTGAACATGTTTAGATGTGTTTCTTTGTGCTTCGTATTTTGAACTATTTATCTGCTGTTGTCTGCTCTTCTTTGTTTTATAGCAAGATTCAAGTAAGTCTTTGCTGCTTGCTGAATTACAAGCATTATTAACAATGTGAATTTTCTTTTGTGGGCAAGCTGCATTTTTATGAAATTTCTGGAGAAAGAGCTGATCTTTTTGCTTGAAGTGCTTTGAATATGCGCTGTAAATATGTCTTGGAAAAACAAATTATGACAGTTGACAGATGGCTGACTGCGGAAATTCTAAAAGTGACAACATAAATAAGTGATCTGAGCTTTAGATAGTCTTCGAATTATCTGGTGTGTCTGACAAGAGAGTGTAGTATGACATAGAGTAAATATAGACAAAAGGGCATTTAGCTAATGACCTTGATCTTGACATATATTATAGAGCTTACTCTTTTGAGTAACCTTCAGAAGATTTAGCGCTGTTCACTAAAAAGTTAACTAACAAATAAAATTGACAAGATAGAAATGTGAATTTAATTCTATAATTTAAATTTAGTAATTATGGAGATATAAGGAGCTATCTCCAATTTCGATAATTTTAAAATATGTTATCAAAGTCATTACCTTGAGTGACATGAAGGTTTTAGCCGGCGCTCGTTTATCAAAAAGTAATTACCAAACAATTACAAAAACAAATTATTACGAATTATACATAATTTTAAGATATGAGATGAGCGTTTTATAAAATATATTTTTAGCAGATTCATTTATTTATGTGTAGTAAATTAAACGTTTGGGCAGGGGAGAGGCAGAATTCCTTCACCTGCATCCCCATCTCGAAAAGAAACTAACATAATTCAATTCATTTCTTACAGGTGAAATATTATTTGGGGTGAATAGTTTTTCTACAGAAAAATAATACTTAACAACTTAAACATGGAGGGGGAGCCTCTACTACATATGCCAAAACATATGCCATAAATTATTATTTAAAATAAAGACTTACTCCTCAAACATGAGTTAGATTAGATTAGTTTTTTTTTTAGGCAGGAATGCAAAATCATATGGCAGATTATAACACATCTCAAATTACTGAAGATATTATATGCAAAGCATATAAATTAAAGTCCTCTGCTTTAAAAATTAGGAAAACTTCAAAAGCGCATAACAATAAAATAAAAATTGATGCAATATTTCTTGACATTGAAAAAGTAAAAGAATATCTGAAGCTTGCAAAGGCTAGTCTTAAAGTAATTGAAAATATAAAAATAAATACGAGACTAATTAAGACTTAATTATGCACTTATATTCTCTCTGGCATGACATCTTATGAAAAGAAGAAAGAAGAATTAATTGCACAGAATTTTAATGATGATTTTAGCAATGAGCTTAAGATTGTCTGCACATACCAATCTAAAGCTAACAAACAGTATATTGTGTTCTCGAAATCATTACTCAACCGAAAGTACGTAAATAACTATTTAAAAATAGTAAGATATATCTGCAATACTTTGCATGTAACTTTACTGACCACATTAGATGTGTATGGCGTTTGGACATATCGCAAAAAATTGCAAATTAACTCTTGGCATTGTTCGCATGAAGCGAGAAAGAGCAATAACAGAAAATGACCTCCTTTGTTGTAATTGTGCACAAAGTATTAAGACAGGGCAAACTGCTGCGGATTCTGCTTTTGATATTAAGAAATCTTCAATACTTAATATAATTAAGGATCGAAAACATTAACAATGGATAATTCGATTATTTATTATGGATAATCTGTTATATTAATTATCAATAGACAAGTGTTTATACGACCAATTAATTATCAATCTTATCACACATTTTGATAAATTCTGCTTTTATTTTGTAGATTTAAAATAACATATTATCTATATGTTATGACTCAAGTCTGATATCCCAGATGATGACTTTTCAGAATTATACTTTATACAGATATGATAGAACTGGATGGCAGAATAGCAAATTTGGTTTTTACTTGCAAAATTCTCTTGATGCTGTAGTGGAATAATCGATGGAGAATGCACTTTATCGAAAACATAAATTTTTAATAGTGGAGATTAATAATAAAAATTTATTCAAGTTTCTGTTTGTCATTGATATAGATCATAGAATATAGACCATCAAATGGATATTTGCATGAATTGCAGTCATTTTGGAACGACAGAGATATCTGTATTTAATTATTATAGAAAACTTTAATGTAAATATATCTGAATGTGGATACATATGATTCTAGATAATTGAACAATTTCATTGCATCTTTAAATATGTTTTTGGTATCATATCAACTCATCATTTAAAAGACTCAAGTACTTTTATCGATCTTTGCATTATTGATGATAATAACAATCTTTTGGATTTTGGACTAATGGTTTCTTTTATTTTGCACATGATATAATCAATATTACCTTCTGATATAAAGATTAAATGTCGCACTAATAAAATTGTTATGAACAATATTTTAAATATTTTGACAAGCAGAAATTTTTTCTGAAGTTGATGAATTGAACTGGACAGAAGTCATGACTGGGTATTGTATGAATAAAAAAGTAAAATTTTTTTTTATAATCTTATAAGATGTCTAGATAAATTGCTTCTCTGCAAGGAGCTTGCTTGAAGAATCTACCAGTGACATAGCTTACAAATCATAAAAGCTAACCTAGCAGAGTAATTTAAGAAAAATATGATGAAAGTATCAAATATAGATGTAGAAATCAAGCTAATTATGAAAGATATAATGAAGAATTATGTGCAGGGTGTAGTACAAGTTGTAAAAAAAGTAAAAAAAAACATTTATTTATCTATTTTTAGAAACAATCCTGCTAATGTTTGAAAAAAATTAGCCTAATAAATCTAGACTTAATAAATTTTAACTTAATAAACTAAATTTACAGTCACCTTATGTACACAATGGAGAAACTCAACTCATTCTTTGCCAATGCCACGTGCAGCAAGATAAAGATTATAAAATATTAAATGACTATAACTTTCTGAGAAAATATTTGATAACACGCTATATTTCGAATATGTCATCACGTCGGAAAGGCGTTTACAAAGAAAATGCTAAAATCAAATCAAATGCTATTGGCATTGATGGCATCTCACTCAAATTCATAAAAATGACATATTGTGCCTGTTATTGAACACATATTTTTAATTTCTTTTTAAATAATTTTTCTTTAAATGGAGTTGTTCCAAGAAATTGGAAAACTGTACTTATAATAGCTGCACCACAGTACAGGTAAGCACAGTAGGTTCATTCTGTGACGGCCCCTTTGTTCTCAATGCTAAACGATCACCATATTGTTGGTTGTGCGCGGGCTTTAATTTGAATGGTGATAGATATCAGTTAAGATAGAAATCTATGTATGTCTAATTGTTACTTACAAAAAATGTTATGAGAAAAATTAATTTAATATTGCTTTTAATTCATAATACTATTTTATATATTAGTAAATTTATACAATTAATAAAAATAGTAAATATAATATGATTATTATGAATATATATGATATTATACACAACAAAAATATAAAGCGACAATAAGCGAAAAAAGAATTAAACAATAAAATATGTAAAATTAAAAACAACTATTTTATTTAAAAAATGTGTATTTAAAAATGTATTATTTATTGTTATATGTATATTACAAAATTTTAATAATAAAAATTTGCAATGTGATGGACATAATTTAAGTTATAAATTGAAAGGTTCAAAAGATCGATTATGTATCACAAAATAATAAAAATTTTAAAAGTAAATTTTTATTTAATTGTATAATTTTCATGATGAAAATGCGATATTTCTCACATGAGATTACTAAAATATTATACTATAATGGTATTAAAATAGCGATTTTAAAAATAGATTTACGTGTAATTAAAGTATACACTAAAATATATACTAATATCACAAATCACATGTAGCCTTCTTCGTTACAGTAACGCTATTGGGCACTACGTGGCTGCCATATTATTAGTTGTGCTCGGTTATGCGTAAGAGACAATCATTAGCAATTTTCAGCAAAGTGAACCTACTGTACTTACCTATACTGTGGCTGCACTTAAAACAATTTTAACATGGTGCAGCATTATAGTTTAATCTCTATTCTACCAACAATAAATTTTTTCTAAAACTTTAAAAAAAAACAGTATCGGAATAGATTTTGGAATTTTTAACGAAAAGAGATCTGCTTGATCCCTGTTAATTTACATATAAGAGGAACTTCTCAAAACAGACATGTATTATTAGGATGCTAGATTCTGTAAGCTATGCCGCAAAATAACTATCTTTTTTTGATTTTTTAAAAGCATTTATTTTAGATCTGTTTTTATTCACTTTATACATTCCGGGTTTCAAAGATGCTTTTTGTTACAACTGCAAATATAATTCTTATGCAACTAATCTGCAAATTTACTTACATTACAAACCATATGACTTGATTTCTAAAGTTAATAAAAACATAGAATCAATTAATTTGTGGACTAAAAACAATAAACTTATGCTAAATTCTGACAAAACTCAAACCATTCTCTTTAGTACAGCTATAATATATTAATTCCGTCGATTACGAAAATCTGCCTAAGATTAAAATTAATGATTCCACGATACAATTTTCTAAATACATTATCTTAACAATTTTCTAAATACGTTATCTTAATTTTATTTCCAATACACTATCTTAAGAAATGCGAATAAACAGTGTCGTCAAAAATATACATTATTAGCTGTATCAACTAAAAATATGTAACAATAAGCATCCTTTGCCGAATAAATAGAAAGTTCGCTTAATTGTCTCCTTAATCATTTTGCACTTGAACTATTGCAGCATTTATAGATATCATTGGACAGTTTAATCGGAAATTACAAAGAATTTTAAATATCTGTATTGATTTGTCATATATAATGTCAAATGGGATGAATACATTACACTTATCGAGAAATGTGCTGGCTTAAAATTGATATGAGAAGAAATTCTCTCTGCAATTATGAAGAATTGAGGTTTATACAACTTTTGTAAAGTTAATGCCTTTAAGCTTTAGAACAATCTTCTATTGTCTATTCGTCTGTCTTCCTATTTGACAATCAATTAAAATATTCAGAAACATGTTATATGAATATTTATTTAAAAATTCGTTAGCCTAATATTAGACACACTCATTTCAAGGTCATGTAATACAATTTATTAATTTGTTATTAAAATTGGATTAAGAAAATGTTCTGATTAACTTACATCTCACTGATCGTTTTCATTTTTACATATATCATAAAAGTATATACATTCCTAAGTAACATACTAAGTATATACATTCCTAAGTAACACGCACTTTGAATTTTGTGGCGCTCTCTTCTGGTTGTAGTGATATACAATTTTGAAGTATTGTAATTTTTGCATTTACTTGTATCATCTTTTCATTATATCTTACTTGCACATTTATATGTTTTTGGGTAATTATGCGTAAAAGATTACATCTCACCGATGACTTTGATCTTGACTTATGTTGTCAAGAACATGATCCTGAGTAACTTTTCCTTATAACTTAATCGAGGGTCTCTTATAGTTTCCGAGATATGCGATTTTAAAGTTTTATAGTTTTAATGTATTTTCTGCTATAAAATAAAGAAAAATAAAATTTGTTTACATTGTATTACATTATTTGTAAAGCAGACGTAGAAAAAGTGTTTGTTGACCGGGGATGAAGCTCCTTAGATTTTTCCACTTTCCACGCGAAGCGAGATTCAACGCAAACCTATGTGTCTAATTTTAATGATAGTGGAGCCTCTCCCCCCTTTCCGTATGAGAGGGGGGTAGCGGAACACATTGTCTCCACGCATACATTTTTTATTGCGAAGTGAGATTCCACATGAGTTTATAATTTTCCACTTTATATTTATGCATTAAAAAATATATGCGTGGAAACAGTATGTTCTACCCTTCCATCCTACGGGGAAACTCCACTACCATTAAAATTAGACATATAAGTTTGCGTTAAATCTCTCTTCGCGTGGAAAGTGGAAAAATCCAAGGAGCTTCGTCCCCGGAAATGTAAACAAACACTTTTTCCACGTCTGCTCTACCCAAATACAACGTAAACTAATTTTTTTTCTTTATAACAGAAAATTTTATAACAGAAAATACATTAAAACTGTGAAACTTCAACATTAAATATTTCAAAAACTATAAGAGACATCCGATTAAGTTATAGGAAAAAGTTACTCAGGGTCATCGTCCTTGATAACATATATTAAGGTCAAAGTCATCGGTGAGGTATAATCTAATATGTATATTTACCAATATTTATATATTATATTAAATTTTATTGAGATTTACAAATCTATTAAAATTTTAATTATATATATTATCTACATACATATATATTATCATTCACATACAATTAAATATATTTTAAATATATACATATATATGCTATCAATGCATAATTAATATTTAGTGCGACTGGGATTCTTTTGATTTGCAAAATAGATCTTCGAAAAAGAATGAATAATTTGAAAAAACTTTTGATCTAATTTATTTATATTTTATAAAAAAATTTATTTAGTTTTAGTCACAAAAAGTATATGTAAAAAATTATGATTTACAAGTCTACTAAAATTTTGATTTATAAATTTATAAATTTTTATATTTATATATAATTCACATGTATTATCATTTATATATATCATATAAAAATTATCAAAATAATATGTATATAATTATAAAATATACACGTTTTAATGCAATCCAAGCACGCCAAGTTTTTATACCTTGCTTTGGTGTAAGTTTGTCTTATGCGATTTAGAGTTGAATATAAGAAATTTTTCTTCAATAATTATATCCCAAAGCCTTAGATGTAATTATATTGTGCAGTTATTTATAAAATAACTTTATTTTAGCTATACTACTACTTTAATTATAATGCAATTTATTAAATATAATTTTTCTTTATATTGGAAAAAATCAAATAAAAATATTTTACATTTTTATTCAGTTGGCACAATTTTTCAATATCAATAGTTTTGTAGAAAATTTAAATAACTATTTTATACAAAAGTATATTTGATTAAATTGTTTTTATTTAAATAATAATAAACAAAATAAATTTTATAGCATAAATTTTTATTTTTTTTGGCGCAATTTTTTGATATTATTTTTGTAGGATATTTAAATAATTATTTTATACAAAAATATTTTTATTTAAAATGTTTTTATTATATAAATATAGTTAATTATATTAAATCATTTAATATAAATAATCTTTTTTTCATATAACGCGTGTACATGCCGCCTTTTTTTATTTTTTTAATAAATTATAGCATTCTTTTTTTTATCAATGCAACAGTCGTCTTTGCTTACTATAAATATCCAGATTCTTTTAAACTTTTAAGCTATTCTTATTATAAGAACAACGGATAAGCAAAAATTTAAAAAGAAGTGAAATAAGAAAATTACAAACAATTTATATTTATTTAAACAAGAAAATTACAAATAGCTTGTATTTTTTTATAATTTTTTAAATTAAAATATACAAAAATTAACTTAAATATGACAATATAACTATATTCAATATAATATTCTAAGAATACTTAATATTAATATAACAATATTATAAAAAATATAACATAATAATATCTAAAAAGAACCTTACAAAAAAATACGCCAAGTACATAAAAAAAATCTTAAGTTGTACGCAAAAGATTACAAAACTTTTAATTTTTTTTTTTTAAATAACATTTAAAAGAATTTTTCCTTGAAAAATAATTTTCACTTAAAAAATAAAAATCAAAACTAAATTTGAAATCAATAATTAACTAGCCAAGTATATAGAAACTAGTTCAGTAAAACGTTTAATTTGTAAAGAGTTGTAATTTGAAATAATATTTGTCATAAAATCAATCTTGCAATCAATCTTCTTATAAAAATATTATTTAGATTCTCTCAAGAAAATTAAATGTATTTTATTTTTATCAAAAAATTACATTATTATATTCTTCCTCCCCCAAATAAATATTTTGTATAATATATTAAATAGTATTATTATATGCGGATTTTATTACAAATAAGTAAATCATAAATAACTACTTAATCCTTAGTGTAATAACGTTGATCACATTGATTACTAATTTCAAATGTAAAAGTGTCCTGTGCAAAACTGATTGACTAATAGTGAAATTAATCATAAATTTTACCAGATAAGTCCGAAACGAAAAGGATGAAGTTTAAAGCGACATACAAATACTTGGCGTGCCCAAATCGCTTTATATGCCATATCAATATATTGATAATGATATAATAATGCATATTATATTGATATATTGATATAATATATTGATAATCTTGCAAATTCTTATTTTACATCGGGCACGCCAATCTGATAAAACTTATGATTAATTTCACAATAAGTCAATCAGTTTACCACAGGGCAATTTTAAATTTGAAATCAGTAATCAATGTGATCAACTTTATTACACTAAGGATTAAGTAGTTTTTTATGATTTACCTATTTGTAATAAAATCCGCAATATAATAGCTATTTAATATATTATACAAAATATTTATTTGGGGGAGGAAGAATATAATAATGTAATTTCTTGATAAAAATAAAATGCATTTTAATTTTCTCCAGAGAATCTAAAATATTTCTATAATTGCAAGATTGATTTTATAATAAATATTATTTCAAATTACAACTCTTTACAAACTAAATTTTCTATTGAACTAGTTTCTATATACTTGGCTAGTTAACTATTGATTTAGTTTTGATTTTTATTTTTGAAGTGGAAATTATTTTCCAAGGAAAAATTCTTTTAAAAGTCTTTTAAAAGTTATTTTTTAGAAAAAAAATTAAAAGTTTTGTAACTTTTTGCGTGTAAGTTAGGATTTTTTTATGTACGTAGCGTATTTTTTTTATCTTTGTAAAGTTTTTTTAGAGTGATTTCACTGCTTTTACAATTGTTTTTAATAAAAATTAATATTTTTTCTGCAAATAACTTTTTTATAAAAATTTACATTTTTTCTGCAAAATTTAAAAGTTATTTTTTAGAGATAAATATTAAAATATTTGTTAGTAATTTTTTGTGTACAAGTTAGAACTTTTTTTATATATTTGGCGATTTTTTTTACTTTTGTAAGGTTTTGTTTTAATTAGTATAATATATATAGTATATATAGTATATACAGTATAGTATATTAATAAATCACACGAAATTAATATTTGTTTTGATAAATA
>JBCEZY010000049.1:3320308-3336102 GCA_039654445.1 Cataglyphis savignyi
ATATTCTTGATTAATTATTAATATATTTATTATAAACTCAAATATATATATATATATATATATATATATATATATATATATTGCAAAATATAAAAGACAATTTGTCATAAATACAATTACAGTATTAAAAAAATTGCTGATAAAACATGCAATATATAAACTGAATCAATAAAAAAAATTTAATATATTTATTTTGTAGTCAGATTATGCAAAAAAGCCGAAACACATTAACTTCTTAAGAGAACGTATGACTATGATGAATTCAATAAGGCTATTTTATTTCTTGAACTTATTACTTTATTATAACTATACTTATAAAAATAGCAATAAGGAGGATCAATTAGATGGAAAGAGATATATCATTATAAGATATTTTAATTATTTTACAATTGTGCTTATTTGATGAATTTTCAAGAAATTGTATACATTTGAAGATTTAAAATATTAAATATTTAAAATTTATAATTAAAAAATTAATTTACTTTATATTCGAAATACTTTTCACCAATTTTTAAACAGTAATAAAACTATGCTTATAAATTTGTTGCAAACATTTTGGATGCTATTTTACGACATTCATTATTACACAACACTATTTTGTGGCACAAATTTTGTAAGAAAAATTTACCTTTCTAATAAAATTTATCATAGTTATATGTTCCTCTAAAAATAAATTAATATTTTCCAGCTTTTTGCATATAAATCAGTCGGATACAAAATAAACAGAATAAAAACTTGATTAACATATCTTATATTTGCAGCATGAACTATCGGAAAATTTGATTCTTATAATTATTAAATTTTGTGCATTTACAAAATGAATCCATAATGTTAATACTACTACGTTTAACATTTATATGGTAAATGACATTACAAATCAATGCCTCGTAAATAACGCTACAGTTTTAATAACATGTGAAATTATTATAAAAAGATGTCCAGTAACATCAAATAAGAAATATTTTAAGACGACAGTTTTAGCTTGCTCTGATTCTCTGCATGGCGGTAAATTCTTCATCATTTTATATAAACTCTACCGAATATAGATTTTCAATAAAGTGTAATAAAATGGTAAATGGTAATATAAATCCTGTTATGTATATAGAAAACATTAAAGAACGCTTAAAATAAATTTAAATTTAATAGAAATATGTATTAACATAAATCTGTGTATAATGTTTTGTTTAGATAAATATAACATAATAACTATCAAGAGAATAGAACTAGATAAAAGAATTAGATAAAAAGTAGAACTAGATAAAAAGTACTCTAAGAAAACTTTACAAAAGTAAAAAAATATGCCAAGTACATAAAAAGATTCTAACTTATATGCAAAAAATTACAAAACTTTTAATTTTTTCTCTAAAAAATAACTTTTAAAAGAATTTTTTTTTGAAAATAATTTTCATTTAAAAAATAAAAATCAAAACTAAATATGAAATCAATAGTTAATTAGCAAATACAGTTTCAGGCTTATCTGGTAAAGCTTATGATTAGTTTCACAATAAGTCAGTTTCGCACAAGGCACTTTTAAATTTGAAATTAGTAATCAATGTGATCAACGTTATTATATCATTATACTAAGTATATCAAGTAATTTTTTATGATTTACTTATTTGTAATAAAATCCGCACAATAATAGTGCTATTTCATATATTATATAATATATTAAATATTTATTTGGAGGATATAAAAGAATATAATAATGTAATTTCTTGATAAAAATAAAATGCATTTTACTTTTCTCCAGAAAATCTGTAATATTTCTATAACTACAAGATTGATTTTATAACAAATATTATTTCAAATTACAACTCTTTACAAATTAAACTTTCGTGATTTTTATTTTTTAAGTGGAAATTATTTTTCAAGAAAAGTCTTTTAAAAGTTATTTTTTAGATAAAAAATTAAAAATTTTGTAATTTTTTGCGTGCAAGTTAGGATTTTTTTATGTACTTGGCGTATTTTTTCTACTTTTGTAAGGTTTTTTTAAAGGAATCTCACTGCTTTTTGTTATAACTGTTTTTTATAAAATTTATAGTATTTGTGCAAAATTTAAAAGTTATTTTTTAAGGATAAATATTAAAATTTTTGTTAGTAATTTTTTGCATATATGTTAGGATTTTTTATACATACTTGGCTTATTTTTTTACTTTTGTAAGATATTTTTTTAATTAGTATAGTAGTATATTAATAAATCACACGAAATTAATATCTGCTTTGATAAATACAAAATTCACTTATGATTTAAGTATTAATTGTAGAGATTAAATAGTAGATATCTTTTAAAAATTTTTACAATCGCGTGTGCCGGTCTCACACACATCGCGAATATTTACGAGTGAAGGCATTCGCGAGTAGTGGGACTGAGCACTCGGACTATTTTGTTACTCGTATTTGTGCTCACTCTTTTCCCACTGGTTGTCAGTGAACTGTCGCGAATGAAAAGAAAATTGTGTATATAGTATGTATACGAGTAACTAAGTAACGAGTAGTCTGGGAGTTCTACATTTGGCATCGGCCAAAATCGCGTATAATCGCACTTGTAAATATTTGTGATGAGTGTGAGACCGGCTAAAAGGTACATACTATGACACACGGAACTATTGCCTACTCGCTCTCACTGTATGAATGATAACAAAATGAGACATTCCATATACAAAACAATAGCGCTATATAAACAATAGCCGCATACCGACGCATGACTTTATTTATATATTTCATGGTATGTCAATGCGACATAGTGGGATATACATGTACATATATATATTCTGTCTCTCTCTCTCTCTCTCTCCAGCGCTCTCTCTCTCTCTCTCTCTCTCTCTCTCTCTCTTTCCCGTTTTTTTTTTCTTCTTAATGATAATAGTGAAATGATAAAAGTTGTATTTTTAGATTTTAAGAGAGCGTTTGAAACCGTAAATAGAAGATTATTATTAAGGAAATTACATAAATATAGGGTAACTAGAACAGCATATAAATGATTCGAAATCTTATCTAAGCAATAGAAAACAGGTTAAATATGGGAGTACTATCTAGGACTAAGGATACGATTCATGGAGTTCCAGGATTCGTGTTAGGACTACTATTATTTATTTTATATATAAATAATATCATAAAGATATTAATGTATTGTTTATTTTAGATTATTTTAGATTATAGTTTATTGTAGATTATTTGCGGCTGATATGACTACAATAATTTATATAAATGGTAAGGATTGTAGAGAAATCAAACAACAACTAAACTATGACCTAAACAATATCATAAAATGGCTAGATAATAATTCAATGCGATTAAATACAAGTATAAATACTAAGACTAAATTTATGCTAATATTAAACTATGCTAATGATCCAACAAAAATATAACTAAATATAACTAATCTATGATAAAGCGTTGTAATATTAAAATAGATGGAGTTTATCTCAAATAAATGCATGAACTAAATACCTGGGAATTATAATCGATAATTATTTACAGTTTGGCCGTCATGCAAATTACATTGTTAAAAAAGGTGCGAAAAAAGTAAATTTCTTGTATAGAATAAATAAATGCATCTTCATATGCATTGGTCATTGTTTATAAATCTATAATTGCTCCACATTTTAAATATTGCAATACAATCCTATATAAAAAAGGCATGTAAAGTCGATACTCGAAAGTGTATTGTCGCTTTTCCGCGATGCTAATTGGTTCCGTCATTGCGCTTACTTTGTGAGCGATACTATCATTGTATATTTTGACAGTGTATCAAGGGATTAATAGTGTATTGAAAATTGTGTGCCAATAAAAATGTATAAAGAAAAGAAATAAATAACGCGCGTGAAGCGCGCGCTTTGTGTTGTCTAGTAATGTTAAATTTTAATGAGAAACGTATAAATGTAATGCAAAAAACTCAAAATCGCGCAATGAGAGCAATATTACGGTGCAATAAATACGTACCTATTCACTTGATGCACTTAGTTTTATGACAATCAAAGAAAGTATGTTTTATAATGTATGTTTATTTGTGCATAAGATGAAGTGTGGAATGATGTCACAGTATTTGTTAAGAAAAGTAAAATTTATTAAAAACGTACACGAATATAACACGAGAAAAAAAAAATATAAAGATAAATTGGTATAAGACAAGCGTTGGACAAAGATCAATGACATACAATGAAGTCTAAATTTATAACACGTTATCGATAGAAATGAGAATATACGTGACATAAATATATTCAAAAGATGTGTTAGGGAAGAAATAAGGAAGATAATTTAAAAGCAAAATAAATTAAATAGAATGGTATAGTAGGAATATTATGTAATATATTGTATTATATACATTTGTATATTTTATTTTATATTGCTTTTATAGTGTAAATAACTAGCCGATAGCTAAATAAATTCATATTAATCAATTGATCAATCCCTCGCGCTTTCTCTCTCTCTCTCTCTCTCTCATTCTCTCTTTCTCATTTATTATAAATTATAAAGAAATGTACACATAAGAATCATTAGCACGTACATACATACATGTCTCTCAAGGCGTATTTGCACACTGAAGCGAATAATTGATATATGAGCGTTGCAAACGCGTCTTGAGAAACAAAATCGCTTTGTAAGTGCGTGTGAGCATACGTTTTGAATCTGAAAGTTGAAGAAATAAATCTCACAATTCTGACAATACGATTATTATACCTCAGGATTAACTGCACCAATCTTGTTCAAACTGGTCGTAATCGAAAACTTGCACGCACATTATATAATAAAAGTGCCATTAGATTTTTGATTACGGCTCTAGTTTCTGAGGTATTTTAATCGAAAGTTTATTAAAACTATTATAGATATAAAACTCCGGCTAAGCTACTTAGTAACGCCGCGACCTCTGTACATAGGCATAATTCTTGATATGCCAGAAAGAATCTTTTTTCTGTACGTGGCGTTTTTTTCACGAACTTGGCGTCGCGATGCTACCGCGTCGCTTGATATAAATATCTTAGATTACTTTCAAGTTACCTTTATAAAACTATTTCTAATTTCAATTGCAACTTAAGTTTTTTACAATTGGTTTACCGTTGCTAACGAAATAAATAATAACAATTTCTTTAATTCTGATATATAGATTTCCGGCAGTTATGTACCAAATAATTTCCACAAATTGGCTTTCCACTACTCATAAAATATACGTCAGAAACATACGTCAAAAATTTTTTGATTCTTAATATAATTAAAAATTTTAGTGACTATTTAAATGAGTAAATGATGAAAACAAAAATAAAAGTAGAAAATAATAATTTTTAGAAAATATTTTTAAATATATTTTAATATATTTTTTTATTATTGTATAGAAAATCAAATCGTAATAAAATATTTTCTATGTTATGTTATGGTTATATAATAATGTTTGCGTGCAACAGAAAATTGATGGACTATTATGGAAAAGTACAGTCAGATTATTTCATATAACTATTATACAATGACATTTGTTATATATAATATAACATTTGTTTCTTTAACATATGCAAATTAAATGTCACATCTATATAAGTTATTTATAACAAACTCTCGATCTTGAAAAAGGTGATTTCCAATCAAAAAATAAAGTGAGCGACTTTGTTGCAATTACAAGTAAGTGTCTCCGAATTTTCACAACAAAATTCAAAAGAATTTGAATATATGAAGTTAACTTCAAACTTTAAAACTTCAAAAAATATATTCGAAAAATATATTCGTGCAAATGGCGAATTCAGAAAACGCTATAAATATTGTAAATAAAAAGAATTAATTAATATAAATACTCAAAAAGTGTGTAATTACTCCTAAATTATAATTTTGAAGTATTATATTTGTATAACATACATGAAATATTATATGTTTAATATAGAAAAGTTTTAATTAAAGTCAAGCGATTTTTGTTGAATAAACGTGAAGTGAGTTTTCTGTATGTGAAAGTATTATTCATTCTGAAATTATCATATAACATGTGCTGATATTTGTCTTTAATATACTGTTAATGGCAGCATTTAGTAGAAAAAAACTGTTCAGTAGCAATCAAACTTGATTCTTACTTTTAGAAACAAATCAACGTGTGTTGATAAAACTATAACTAAACATTTTCTCTTCCGTTATTTCAAATATATATTCTATCATCTAACTAAAAAAATTAATATTATGTGCGATTTATATTTACGAGGGCCGACTGAAAATGCATGCGCTCGATTATCTCAAGAAAAGAAATATTTAGAAAAACATAAAATATAATAAAAGTATAATGTATTGATTACAAATCTACACACTTATTTTTCGACACCATTTTTAGTCATCAATTAATTGGATATTATTTGATCAATATTTAATTTGGAAGTCAGAGAGAATGAAAAGTATTTTTATAAACGGAGATGGAAGCCGATAAGGATAGATAAAGTTGCGAAAAGAGAAAGAAAGAAAGAGAGATTTGTTTAGGCAAACTTAGATTATACGTATGCGTTACGCTAGAGTAGAAAATAGGTGAGAGAGAGTAGGCGTATAGTTTTAAGTAGTTGTAAGAAACTAGGAAGTAGAACGGATAGCACAGATAGCACAGGACGTCTTATGGATGTTTATTTTATGTCCATTTTATGTTCGCACGTCCATAGACATGAAATGTACGTCCATCATATATCCGATTTGAGACATTCGTCAATAGCCAATATTTGAACGTTCATAGGATGTCCGGTCTTGGACGTCAAAATTTCAAGCAATTTTTTGTTTGTTTTGGCAGTGGCTAATAATTGATACAACTTTTAAGAGACATCTTTTCTTAGACCAGCCAAAGACGTTATTTTGAACATGTCTTATAATCGCACAAATGAAGTACTTTTGGAACTTGTATTCGGATTATAATTTATTTGCTTACCGTTATGCGACGCGCTACTCACTATCTATATCCGCATTCAAGTTTTTGTCACAAGTGTATATAAAGTCTGCAAAATGCAGCTAACAACACTTAATTGTAATTATTTCTATCAGTTTAATTTTTAATACGATTCCCATACAGAGGAATTCAAGATATCAAACTGATCTTTCAAAAATCAGGAAGATAGCAGATAAGTATCAGACTTTCATCTTATTCGGACTTCTGTTCGAGAGAGTAAAAATCGTTTATTATCTTCTTAAGAATAAAAGAGAAATTAACTTTTATATAAATAAAATGTTTAATTTTTTAATTATATTATTTACAATTAATTATATTTGTAAAATATATAATATTTATTAAATAATAAATATGATTATATTTAATAAATATTTAATAAAGAATATAATAATATTTATTTAAATAAATATAATGCATAAGTCCAAACTGTAATTACAATTAAATTTTAATTTAAAGTGATTGATATTTTGTAACAAATATATATATATATATATATATATATATATATATAAATTAAAATTCTGCATTTAAAATTTGTTTTTGCTTATAAATTTCTCTTTTATAAATTTTTAAATATTTATTTCAGCAATAATTATGAATAATAGCGTATTAGAAATGATATCCATTTTAGGTCCCCGGATATTATACGGACATTCAAAGTTGTGAATAAGGAACGTTCTGTGGACGTCCAGTGAACGTCCATAGGAATTCCGTGTGCTATCTGGGTGTAGATTTAAGGTTTATAGTAAAAAATTGTAATCTCCAAAGAGGCAATAAAATTAATTAATTAATTAATTAATTGACTTAAAACATATGTGCACAATTCAAAACTTCTTTTTCACCGGTTTCCTCTCTCACTTCCTTCTTGCAATTTTTTGCCATCGAGTATTTCTACTTCTTCTCCTTTTTGTTCTGAAAGCTTCATGACAAAGTCATCTTCTTCAACTTCGTCTTGCGTAACAGAGATTTTCTTACCAAAAAGGGATTGCTGAACAAATGACCTATTGATAGAGTAAGAGAGAACAACCTTCGAGTCTATCTTGTTAGGCCCTGAACCGTCCGTTTAACTCGAAAACACTTGTCTAAAAAAAGGAAAAAAGCGTATTTTGTAGGAGAGGTAAGTTACGTTTACTTTTGACAAAATTCTCCACGAGTCCGGATGTAACAATTGAAAAAACAATAAAAAATAACTTTTTAATTTTTTAAAGCTTTGAAAAGAGATAACGAAAAAGGAGGAAGAAGAGAGAGGCAGATTATTAAAGTATTGAAGTTTTGAAAGCTTTGAAGCTTCAAAACTTCAAAAATATTAATATTAGCCGGCGCTTTGAAGTTCAAATGTCAAAATCGTCAAAGCAAATTATTAGTTCTAGTTCTTGGAAATTCTTTGAGGTTAAATATACATTTAATATACATTAAAAAAATTTTTTTATGTATATCGAGAGACGATAGTATCTCGTGCCAAAAAAATCACATGCGATAACAATGAGGCACTCCGAGTATTTACGCGATTTAGACAGTTCAGATAGTTTGAAGGTACCTTAAATTATCAAATCTGAATAATGACTAAACCGATTGAATTGAATTCTTGATAGGTTTAATCGATAAAGTTTGATTTATATAAGGAAAATATCTATTTTCGCTTTACATATTCTATAAAATAGAAATATTACGACGCAAAGTTCAAAATGTGAAAATTTTGTTTAAGAAATGTCGACATCATCATCAATGATATATTGTTGGAGAAAAAAATGTCGAATTATCATAGTTGGTCATAGTTGGTAGCGCGCCTATTACTATCGCTAGGGAAACGACAGCGTCCAGTTAGACCAATGGCGTCCTATTAAGTCATAGGATTGGAAGCTCTGAGAAAAAAGGGGAACCAGAGTCTTCTTGCGAGGAATGTGGTAGCAGATAAAGAGGATCAGATAGAGTGGAAGCTAGCCGTGTACCGCGAATCGCGCCATTTTATTCGGAGACACACTACTCCATGCAATCCTCTCTCTCACAAAGAGTGCTCTCTCACTTTCTCTTACTCTGCAAGATAACCTCCACTTTGTTACGCTTTGTCGTTGGCAGCAAATTATATTTTAATAAATAAAAAAATAATAATCCTACGGTGCTACGTAAAAAATTGCAAGAAAAATAATAAAGTCAACAAAGATGTATCTTTTTTCCAACAACTGACAAATCCTGAATTGTAAGTATAAAATATACTTGAATAAATTGTGATTAAACGACATCACTTAACGTCATTTTGATTTTATGTCTTAAATAAAAATAGATATTTCTGTTCTAAGTTTAAAAATAAGTTTTTAGAAATTATTTAATTATTAAAATTGTTATCGATTTTGAATCAATGAATTATGATTCTATGGTATTGTATGATACATACTGGAATTCTAATGAAAAATTGATTTATAGACAAAAAAAATGGCAGGAATTTGCCGGTGTGCAAAAGGATCCTCAAAATCATATCCGTATTTGTTCCGATCATTTTGAGTCAAAATGCTTTAGGAAAAAGTACCCAAGGCCACTGCTTGTTCATGGAACGATACCTACCATTAAACTTCATCACAAGTCTCCATCACCACCACAGTTATCAAATATTACAACGACAAAATGAAGATTTGTAGACCAGCCCTCGAAAGTAATTTAAGTAGAAATTATTCATTTCCAAAGTCTAGTAACAATCTTGGAGTTTTCTTAAATTAATAATTAGCTTATGAATCAGAAAACACGTTGCCGTCAATTTGTCATTGAGGCCCTAAATTTTCAATGCCTCAAGCAAAAATTGTTTTCTTGAAAGCTCCTGCTATTTTTCTCCACAATAAAACTTATTTTATAGGAAATTGCTTTCATCCATCGAAAAGAGGCATGGTTTTAAATATACAAAAAGCAACTGCAGAACAACCAGCAGTAATTCACATTAAAAACAACGATAACATCAAGATTGTGCTATTAAGTAAAAAAAATATAATGTTAAAAAATGAAAGGATGAATTTTATTCATCTGTCTTAATTCCGATAATTATACCGATAATGGAATCTCATCCATTGATTTTCACCGATTGAATCTGATCCATTAATAAGTTTCATTAATATTTTATAAATATGTTCAATTGTGGAACATATATTTACGAACAACATTATTTATATATTGAAAATAAAACTGCTCGTGATGTAATAAAATCATATTTATTTCCACTATCCATCGTTACAAATTGATTTTTTTGCGATTTAGATGAGGAAAAAGATGAAAGACACTTAGCTCAAGTGAATTCATCATTCGGGCCCAGCGCCATCCATTCAACTTTTGTTCCACAAGCATCAGCTGCTTCACCGATGTCAACAGAGAAAAACACATCAAAAAACATATCTTTGGAAGTAACTTCCCCATTAACAAAATCTATTTTCAAACCGATGAAAACATTTTCCACTGAAAATTTTGAAGTCTTTACTTCAACACAGATTTTCAATGATACGTTAACACAATCGCCAGAATGGAATTCAAATTTACAAACGCCAGCAATACATTTAGAAATAGACTCACCGTCAGTAAGAATCTCTCTCACACCGACTAAAACATCTTCCAATCAAACACTTAAACACTTGAAATTATTTTCGCCAAAATGTATCTTAAATGAAACATCACACCAAAAGCTCCCTTAAGTTTGACCCCCAAGTCTTTACGACTTAATACTCAAAAACGAATGTTAAAAGCTTTACATTCTAAAATTTATCGATTATAACGTGATAAAAAAAAGACGATTTCAAAGAAGTCAGTAGAAATTTAAAAAATAATTACGGAATCCGCCAGATACTTATCAAAAACTGCGCAAACAATATTCGCAACTCATTTACGTTTATCGTGTGTTAAAAATTCATGAAAAAGATATAGCGACAAGTTTAAAGATCTCGCATTATTTATTCTGTATCATTCGCCAAAAGTTTATAGATTTCTGAAAAAAAAATTATTAATCTGCCATCGGAGAGAACGCTCAGAGAATACTAAAAAAAATGTTCGATTTACGTGGGAATTAATAAAACAGTTTTGTTACAATTAAAAAATACCTTTGCTAACATGCCAAGAAAAAATAAATTAGTATCACTTTTGTTTAATGAAATTAATCTAATTTATGAATTATGATCCACATTCCGATTATTTCAAAGGATTAGTAGATGATGGCATAACGCGTCATTCAATAAAAGCGGCATCGGCTTTGGTGATGATAATGTGAATTAACAAAAAAATGAAACAAATAATAGGATATTGGTTCTTAAGAAAAATAGGTAACACAATAAAGATGCACAACATCATTAAATACACAATAGAAAAAGTCAGTAGTACAGTGGTCTAATAGTTGAGTCAATTGTTTGCGATCAAGGTCCTACAAATAAAACTACCAAGAGTATTGGGGGTTACTATAGAAAAGTCATTTTTTTTTCATAAAAAAAATACCAGACAAAATTTTTTTCTATTTGATCCTTCTCATTTATTAAAATCTCTTAGAAACAATGTACAACAGAAAAAATTGAGTTATCGAGACGGAAATGTTGATTGGAATGAAATTAAGAAAGTATATGAATTAAGTCAGGAAAACCTTTTAAACTTAATACCGAAAATTTCAGACAGACATTTTGAATTAGGTTACTTTAAAAAAATGAACGTTTCTCTGGTCGGTACTTCGGAGCATAAAAAATTTCTTTATGAAATGTTGAATAATTTTAAAATGATAAAATTTAAGAGCCAAAAGCCAGATTGTATTAACGGTTTTCTCATAACAATTAATAGTGTCCTCCATCTGGCTGATGATCTGCAACTCAATTATTGCATTGAAAATCTTAAAACTCGTCGATTGTGTCAGGACTCGTTAGAAAATTTATATGTTGTTATTAGGCAGCAACATGTAACTTATTTCTATCGCCAACGCAATTCGAAAATAGAATTCGGCAAATTTATATTACTCAGTTAACGAAAATCTCTAACATTACTAATTGCGAAGTTGATGACAATTAGTTTGCTAAATTAAGTAACTTTAATGAAATCAAAAACGGTATCGCCAGAAAACTCAAATTACCAATTCTTATTGGAATTGATGATAATAAAGCAGAGTTAGAAATAAAATGAGGGAATCAAATACTAGTAAATCAAAAGAGGAAAATAAAAATGAAAAATCTGATGTTGGAGTAAAGATTGCAGAATCAAATAAAGTCGATGAAGAATCAAACAGTAAAATTTTTACTGAAACATCAGCAATATATTACATAAGCTATATATTACATAAGTTTTTTAGCAAACAAATTCTTGAAATTTCACAATTGTAAAACTATTATTGTAAAACTTGTAAAAATATTCTTGTGCGAAAGACTGTAAATATTTATGAAGTTCATAAACTATTTTGTATGGCGAAATAATATGAAATACAACGAATCTCAAATACGTAAATGATAATATTTTCAAAAATATCTTAGCATGGAAGAAAGAATTTCAATCGGTTAGAAATAAGTTGCACTTGAAAAATATTTCTGAAATTTTAATCATTATGTTATTAAAAAAAAACGTCAGTCCATTGCAATTATGTTCTCCAGAGGCAACAAAAAGCTTTATTAGTTTATTTATAAGAATTCGTTGCCATTGGAAAGCACGATTTATTAGACGAATTTTGAAAAAGGGTGACACTTTAGTAGTAAAAAGGACTAAAGAGAGGGAATCAAAGAAAAAATGACCAAATATTAAAGAGTTTCAATCAAAGCAAATAAATAAAAAGTGAAAAAATTTACTCCACTTGTTAGAAATTAGAGCTTTTAAGAGTTATAGTTTGCTATAGGAAGTTCGAATTCTATATTTTTATATTTTCCTCTATTTTTATATTCTATATAATTATATTTATATTTTTTGTTATATAGGATGATATATAAAATTAAAGTTGATTTATTATGTTGTAAAACGTTGTATTGTTGAAATAAATAACAAAAGATATATATGACTTAATGTTATTATTATTTAAATAATTTAATTTCCTTTTTTTTATTTAATTGATAATTTTAATAAATCTCAAGATTTAAATTTTGGCGCTATTGAAGAATGGGGGGACTTAGGATGGCCTCTGAGCTAATAGATAGCTCTGAAACTTGGTCACGTTATTTAACATTGTGTTCTTATGACAGTTTCCACTCTAGCTGATCCTTTTTGATTCTGATATTAGCAACGCTCTGGAATTAGCGATTGCACAGACAAGAAGGACGGAGCGCAATACTCGAAGAGCGAAGGCTAATAGAAGAAGATCAGCCATCTTGCTCGGCGACATTAGTGCTGCTATCTAGTCGATAATAATATTCTTTCAAATTTCCAGAAGCCAGAAGAACTCATTAACCATTAATCCTCATTAGTATTCAAAAATATCTTATTTTTTAAATATAAAAAGATACATTTAAAAGATAGTAGCGTTTTAATATATCCATCTGAAAGCGTCATTAAAATATGTAAAAAAACCAAAAAAGTTATAATGTTTTATATGAAGGGAAAAAATGAAATTGTATCAAATAAATATAAAATATATCATGTTGCGTACGTTGTTTTATCTCATTTAAATATAAATAATATATTTATAGAATTATTAAATCATTTGAATGACCAAACATTTTTAACTTGTCATAGAATATATTTAGTAAATATATTTAATAAAATATATTATTAAAACGCGTTATTTTTATGTTGCGAAAAAAACTGACACAAATATTTGTTATAGACATTTTTATAATAAATTAATATTATTTAAGGGATAATAAATAATTTAGAAAACATTATTTGTATAATTTTAATATAATTTTAATATAATTTTAAAACGTTATTTTTGCGTATATATTGCGAAAAAAACAAACAAATATTTATAGTTAGACATTTTTATAATAAATTAATATTATTTAAGGGGCAAAAGATAATTTATAAAACATTATTTTTAATTTTATTTTCAAAAGTTTTCAAAGGAGTTAAACAATTAATTCTGTTAATTATTAACAGCGTAGATAGCAACGCTAATGTTGTTGACCTAAATGGCTAAAAGTCAAAATCTCTCTCTTCACTTAGGCTTCAATTCCCTCGCTTATAGTATATGTTTATGCTCCCTCCTTCAAGTCCGTGAGCGATTGAAAAATTACTATGGTAACATCTAAACTAAAAGCCTACATTTGTGCAAGTTTGAATTGAGTCTGACCATAATGCTTGTTCCTTTTTATTGGTCGAAAAGTTTAGAAAAACATTGGCAGAACCAATAGAAATTGTTAGGGAAAACATAATAATTTAAAAAGAAATGAAATAAGAAAATTACAAACAATTTATATTTATTTAAATAAGAAAATTATCAACAGCTTGTACTTCTTTATAAATTTATATATTTATTTAAATAAGAAAATTACGAACAATTTTTGTACTTTTTTATAAATTCTTAAATTAAAGAATAAAAAAATTAATTTAATATAACTATAATAATATAACTATATTTAATATAATTTTCTAAGATATAATAATATAAGATATTATAAAAAATATAAACTATAATAATAAAAATTGAAACTTTTTAATTTTTTAATATTATTTAATTATAGAATGCATGGCTATTGTTTTGCTATTGTATATTGGTTTGGTTATTTTGCTTTTGATACAGCCAATTTTTATTCTATATGGAATAAATCGTCTCATAATTTTCAAACCTGATTGGTGAGAATTGTTAATAAGACTTGCATAAGAAATCTTTTTTTATACAACACAATTATAATTACTTTGCATTACTCGTTCATGTATACACTGCTGCCATGTTTTTCCAAAACTAATTAAGTAGCCAGATTCTATCTTTAAGGACTCTGATATACGTGAACGAGTGTAGTGCAATGCAGTTATAATTGCGTTGTATACAAATGTTTCTTATGCAAGTCTTATTAACAATTGTTATCAATCAAGTTTGAAAATTAATAGATGATTTATTTCATATAGAATAAAATGTACCAAAAGCCGACTATCAAATTAATCTATAATCCATAAGTCAACTAATTAAATTAATATATAATAGCAAAACAATGGCCATGCAATATAAATTAAACTAAATAATATTAAAAAGTTATAATATTGTTATATTATTATTAAGAATATTATTCTTAGAATATTATATTGAATATATTTATATTATAGTATTTAAGTTAATCTTTTTAGTCTTTAATTTAAAAATTTATAAAAAAGTATGAGCCGTAATTTTTTTATTTATATAATTAATTAATAAAACTATATGAATAATAACAATTATTCATCAAAAAATTTTAAAGTATAGATTATAAATAATAATGTTTATTTCTGATATACTAATTTGTAATTATCCGTTATTCTTAAATTAAGGGTAGATAAGAAATTTGAAGGATCTAGATATCTATAATAAGCAAAAAGAATTATTGTATTTTGATGAAAAAAAATGATAAAATAATCTCTAAAAAATTATCTTTTAAAAAAAAAATTAAAAAAGGCACCAAATACGTGCGCTATGTAAAAAAATATTATATTTAAATAAAAACATTTGAAATAAAAATATTTTTGTATAAAATAATTATTTAAATTTCCTATAAAAATAATATCAGAAAATTGCGTCAAAACAATAAAAATTTATTAAAATTTGCTATAAAATTTATTTCTTTTTTTATTGTTTAAATAAAAACAATTTAATCAAATTTACACCAAAGCAAGGTATAAAAACTTGGCGTGCCCGGGTCACATTAAAACGTGTACATTTTATAAATATGTACATTATTTATAAATATTTATGTTTAATTTGTAAATATTTATGTTTAATTTAAATGTCGCCAGTAGATAAATTAATAGACAAGTGTTTATACGACCAGACTGGCAATTTATTGTT
>JBCEZY010000049.1:3363262-3373517 GCA_039654445.1 Cataglyphis savignyi
TATATATTTGTAATTATTGAATAAATTAACTCAAAATCAAACTAAAAAAATTAAATTAAAGTTAATCAAAAGTTAACTCCACATCTTAAACATATGTGCTATTAGTATTCAAACACAAATATTTTTTATAATTAATATAAAAAAAATATAAATGTACTATATTAATTATTATAAAATAGTTAATAAATATAATAATTTTATGCATTTTATTTTTGCTTTCTCAGAGAAAGCTTTGTATTCAGAATGTTCTAAAATATTAAAAAATCACGTTTTTACAAAATGTCTATATATGTGCACAAAAAGAGTATTATAAAAATTGGTTGATATTGAATTTGGTTAGGTTCGATGAAAAGGTTTATTTTTTATAAAATAATCTTTTTTGAATTTAAAAAAAAAAGAGTGTTAATGCTTTAAATTCCAAAATTTTGAGATATCGGATTAAATATTTTCACATGAATAGAATATCATTAAAGGATGGTTGGTATTGAATTTATGAGAATTGATGAAAGGGTTTTTTTATGAAATTTTGAATCTTTTAATAAATGATTTTGCACGCTCTAATTTACACAAATTTTGATATATTGTGCTAAATATTTTTACATAAATAGAATATAATTAAAGGATTGTTGGTATTAAATTTGAGAATTGCTGAAGGTTTCACTTTTTATGACATTTTGAATTTTCTAAAAAATATAGTTGCTCTAACTTTCACAAATTTTGAAACATCGGGCTTAATATTTTTACATAAAACATTTTTATTGATATTATAAAGGAAAAGAAGTAAAATTATAAAAAAAACAATGTGCAATTTTCTAATTTGCACAATTTTTTACTTGTTATATTTATTTTATTACTTGTTCTACTCTTTTTATACATTTTACTTTTTAACACTTTGATTGAGGCATTATTTGCAAAACATAATTTTCTTATAAATGTCACATGTTCTTTCTATTAATTAAGGTTACGTTAAAGCAACTTTGATAATTATTTAACAAACATCTCGCCAATAACTTTGACTTTCACATGTTGTAAGAGTAAAATTACTGATTAATATTCACTTTATCCTATTTGGCGATATCGTATAATTTTTAAAATATTTAACAAAAAAGGTTTTGAATAAAACATAATTTTTCGATACTACAAACATTTAATAGATCGTTTAGCAGATTAATTTATTTAAACGTGATAATCAAAATGAGTAGGCGGAGAGAGGCGGAGGACATATGGAGCCTTTCCCTCTGTATTCTTATCCCGAAAAATTCTAATCTAAAATTATTTCTGATTTCACATTAAAATTAGATGATTTTTTGGAGGGATTCGTCCTCTGTCTTCCCTCCTCCGTCCATATATAAAAGTCATAACTTTTTGCATTTTTAAAATTATTTTTATGCGAAAATTTGCAAACCCATGCAATCGTATATAATTATAAATCTTTAGCGTCCGAAACATAAAACAATATGGGATGGATTTCGTTTCGCACAGAAAATTACAAACCCATGTGAAATCGCATAAAGAGCATTATTTATAAAGTTATTCATCCAAATTTTCAAAGTTCTCCATGCTAAAATTTACACAAATTGTAATTCTATCAAAAGTAAAATTGTTGTCTAAACCTTTTGGCCCGCGATCATTAGAAACATTAGTATTATTGAAAATGTTAATTAATTATCTAATTATTATACTATCTAATTATTATTATTTAGTTATTAATATTTATAAATATTTATAACGTTATAACATTATTTATAACATTAATATTTATAACGTTTTACATATATAATATAATAAAAAATATGTATAATATAATACAATATATATAATAAAAAATATAAATATAGTTGGAATATATTAAAGACAGAGTATTTAAATATTAGATAATGCGACAGAATATGTAAATAAAAAATTAAAAAAGTGAAACAACTAAGAGTAAAATAAAAATTGATATATGGTATATTAGAAATAATAACACATCTTATACTTTCATATTTATTTATTTAAACTGAATTCTAAAATATACCTTTGAAAATTCCTCTGGTGAATTCAATTTTGCACAAATGAGAATACGTGCTCTTTCTGAGAATATGTTTCACTCACAATTTCATACATCGTTATACAATGTACATTTCAATTATGTCTGTTCACCCGACTTGATGAGAACTGAGTATTACATTGCTGGCATATTTAATTAATTTATCCTTGAAAGAGAATTAGCAGTAATCTTTACAATAAATAACTTTCATATTTTTGTCTGAAATAGTGTGCTGTAGGAACATACAATAGGATATAAACTACATTTATTTAACAGTAAAAAAAACTTGAAAACATAAGCTTTCAGTACTGAAGTTAATGCGTTCATTAACATTATATATTAATGTAATTTTCCAGTGACAACTTATAAATGTTCTTTTTGTGTATAATGTTTTATCATATTAAAACCAGTTGATAACTTTTATTATAATCTTTTTTTATGTCATATTCAGACAGTACTGAAATTTTTTATTTTATTACTTTTTTTAAATTATTGTCATAAATATTTAAAAATACGGAATGTCTTATGAAACTGATACAATCGGATAATAAGAAAGATAATAATTACCTAGATGAGAAAAAATATATCAAAAATATAGAATAATTATTCTTTTGTATCAGAGAAAGAATATTAGTTTCCAAAAAACTTAATTATTAAAATTTTTTTAATTTTTGATACATTTTCTTTTCTTCAAGCTTGAATAATTTTCAATGATTACGTATGATATATATCTTTCATGATATATATCTTTCAACAGTGATTATTAGAAAATGATTAATATAATAAAAATATATATTATACAATAAAAATACATATAAAAAATATATATTAAAAAATAAATATGTAATACATAATATAATAATATATATAATATAAAAAATAATATATAATATATAACATAATATTCAATACATAATATATAATATATAATATATAATATATAATATATAATATATGAGGTGAGGCTTCATTTGCCTACATTCCCGATTGCCTACAGAGCGATTGCATACAAGCATTATTGTACACATATAAAAATTAAAAATACGAATGTACATTTGTACACACATCATTATTGTGTACATATACGTTGTACACATGACATTATTGTGCACATACACATTGGGCACATGACATTATTGTGCCCATAGATATTGTACATATAACATTATTGTGCAGATACACATTATACACATGACCTTATTGCGCACATACACATTGTACACATTCGTATGATGTTGGCCGACGATTAACACTTTATTTAAATAATTATGTGTAAAATCAATTGTATTACAATGTAAAGCAATGTCCACCCAGTCTACCGGGATGGATACGAGAGGGGGGCCGAAGGCCTCCCTTGCACTCCCCGTGTGTGTATGTGCGCAAGCGCGCGTGCTTTCTATCCATGCATGTACTTTGGTATATTTCAAACTTTAAATAATTAATTAAAAATGTCCCTTTCCCCGGGTAATGGGGAAAATAGTACAGACAAACCTTTCTACATTGCACTGCCCTTTGTCGAAGGCTTGAGTGATGATATTGGTAGATTGTTTAAAAATATGGGATTTACAGTGGTCTACAATATACCTAAAAAATTAAATTCACTGATTAAACGTGGCAAAGATGGATTGCCTATTAAGTAACAGAACGGAAGTCGTTTATAAAATAAATTGTAAGAACTGTAGCGCTTCGTATATTGGCCAAACAAAAAGACACTTGAGCATCCGGGTCAAAGAACATTTTAATAATATAAAAATGCACGCAAGCAATCTGTCCGTAATAAGCAAACACAAATTAGAATTTAATCATGACTTTGATTGGTCAGCGCCTAATATTCTGCATAATGAAAAACATATAAGAAAGAGAGAAATAGCTGAAATGTTTTTTATTAAAAAATTTGACAACACTATTAACTCCAAAAAAGATACAGAGAATTTAAATAACATGTACGACAAATTAATAAAGGTCGTTTAGTCGTTCTCAGTATTCCAAACATAGTGGTTGACACAATGTCAGTTTGACATTTCGATTTTTCTCTTTCTACTTTTTAATTATAACGTATGTACATAATTCTATTTATTTCATTTGTAACGTGACTATCATTATTTATAGCATTGTTATTTTAGTTTTACTTGATAAGGATCAAAACAAAATATGGTCGAAACGTTGTGATAGAATAATCAAACAATAAATTGCCAATTTGGTATCGTATAAATACTTGTCTATAAATTTGATAAATATTGACAAAAGAGGACTCAGTCTAAATCACCTTAATATATATTATCAAGATTATTGTTCTGTGTAATTCTCAAAAAGGTTTAGCCGCTCGTTGTTTAAATTAAATAATTATTAACAAAAAATTTTTCTAAACGTAATTTTTTTTATCATTTATATTTTATAGAGCCTATCTTAGCAGAATCATTTATTTATATGTAGTAAATCAAACGTGTGAGTGGAAGAGAAGTTCCGTTCCTCCCTCTGCACCCCTATCTCGAAAAAAACTAATTTAATTTAACCTACATTCGAAGAGGTGAATTTTTATTTTAACTAATAATTTTAGTTTCAAATCAGAAATAGGTTTTGGTTAGGTTATATCTTCGGGAAGTAGAGCTCTTCCATAAAGGGAGAGGGATAGGTAGAACCTACTGTGTTCACGCATATATTTTACAACGTTAGGCGAGGTACACCTTACAATTGTTGTATGGATGAGAAAGTATGTGCGTAAACACAATGAGTTCCGCTCTCCCTGCGAGGAGGAGGTTCCATTTCCGAAAGAATAAATTAACTTAAACCAAATTTTAATTTTAATTTATTAATTTATTCCTGTCCTCAACAAGACTTAGAAATTCTTATAGTCGCATGTTGAAAGCTTTTAAGAAACTGTAAGAAATAAGTGAAACACATTATTGATAAAGTATCCATTAATTTGGTGGATCCTAATAATAAAGTTCATACACAAAACATAGAGAGATTATGAAACTTAAAAGTATCTATAAAGGTATCTTTTGATGCGTATTGATATTTTTTTTTGAAATAATGAGCAGATTATATCTAATTAATAATTAATTTAACACACTAATATTTTATTTTTAAATCCCTACATCAAAACTTGCATGTTTATTTAAATGTAAGTGTGTAATATACATAGGACTTCAAGTTTTTCATTGTCATAAAATTTTATGTAGAAATCTTGATTTTTACAAATCTTTATTTGTTAATAACTTTTTAGTAAACAGTGACAGCTAAAATTTTTTGAGAGTTACTCAGGGCGATGAGCTTGATAACATATGTCAAGGTAAAAATCATTGTAGCTGGGTCCCCTTTTGTCAATATTTACCAGAAATTTAAAAAGAACTATTAATACCTCATTAACCTGAAACTCTAAACTTCAAAATACGTTTTTAATTTTTTATTTGCAACAATTTTTCGTTGAGCATCGACATTATTTTTGCGGTTGTAAAGACTGTTTATTTATTGAACTGATAATAAATCAGTTAATTCTATTTTTAGTGCATAAAAATATTATTTTTTTTATATGAATAAATTATTTATTATATATAAATATATAATATAAAAACTCTAATATGTAAATATGTAAATTATTTATTGATAATTCATAGTTGTCTTTATAAAATTGCAAAGAAAAAAACTGTATGAATGGAAACGTCATAAAGCAGATACGGATGGGCGTATAGCGATTTAAGCGATGAAGGTATTTGTAGCTTATTTTTGAAAAATAAATGCATTGTTATAAAGAACGTTACAAACCATAAAACTTTTATTTGAAACCTTTATCATTTACCATTTCAACAGCACTCGCTCAGAAAGGAAGTGTTTCATCCAACAGCCATTAGGGAATAAATAAAAAATATGTATCCTTTATATTGTATATATGCGTGTGCGTATGTGTAACCCTAAACTACACATGTCTGAAGCTCATCAATATTGAAAAAAGACACTCAAATCCTTCCTTTGTAAATCTTAAATTACATTTCTATTAAAATAAACTCTACCTGAAATTAATAACTAACAAATATAACTTTGATAATCTTTTGAGTCTCTCCATAAAGTTTAATTTTCATGTTTTTTAATTATTTACAATTCGGAAATTATTGATTCCTCAATTTTTGCTAAGAAAAAAATTATTTCCAAAAATAATCTCAATAATCTGTCATTAGCAAATGGTGCGGTGATCTTTGGGACATCCGCTATAAACAAAGAAAATATAACAAAAAAATAAATTTAGAAGATTATACATTTATTTTAATATAATATTTTAATACCAATTTTAACTAGTGCAAAAATATTGATTTTCGAAAAAATAAAATCTATTAATTGAAAAATTGAATTGCATTAAAAATAAAAATTGTTTTTGAATGTCGAAAACGATCTTTCATCTAGAATAAACTTGTGCTACTTACAAAATATATTCCTTGGAGCAAATAAAAAGCGTTCTTACAATTGTATATTTTTCTTAACTATAAGTTTTGGCGGTTGAAGTTTTAGCAAATCTTATGTTGGAGAAGAAGAAGGGGAGGGCAGAACCAGATTCTATAAACTTTCTTCTAGAAAAGAGTTTCAGAGTATTCATTTTTCTATACTTGTTTTCTATGAAATGTAACTGTAAACTTTTGTGTAAAAGTTAAGTTCATTTTTGATATTGCTTTTCAAACAAAAAAATAGAAATTATAAGAAATAACTGTGTAATTTAAAGCGCGTTCAAAAGAGTGAAGAAGATCGTGGAGGATTAGTGAGCTGAGACAAGTGAAAATAATTGCAGTACTTCGAATTAGAATAGTTCAGTAATTTATTCCAATAACTCCAGTTAATTAACAAAAAGACTTTAACATTTGTGCGCGAACTAAAAGGGCGGCAAAATCTATGCTGTGCGATCGATAATTCAAGATTGAAAAATGCGATCCAAACTACAGTAATTTATTCGATTGCTAACGGACTTGTGTTGATGGCCGCGCGCAAACCACTTTTATTTTCTCAACCTTCCAGAAGATTCCCGACAGTGAATCGACAATTTTGAACGCGAAAAACAAGCTGGCGAGAATCTTCGGGAGGCAAATATGTTTTTGTTGAGGGTGAGAGTAATCACCCGTTTAAATCTTAAACGTCAACCGATTTTCGGGTATCAAGATTTGTGCGGCGCGTGCACTCTTGCGATTGACCCGCGATCGGCTCAGCGCTAATTTCAAGTGTGCGAGACAGTGTGGGATCAATGCTTTGGAATTCAGGATTTATTATCCATTATTATTATTAATTTAAGCTTTTTTAACAATAACTATCCTAAATGTTCACGCTTAAATGTAAATTAATTAATAATGTTGTTCCGGGAGCTCGAATACATGTGCAGAGAATGAGTGCTTATAAAAAAAAGATGCGGTTGTTGGAAAAAGCAAATAATTTTGCGTAATATTCTAAGAAACGATATGACAGGAAAATAGATACAGCTCAACTTGAACATCAAACTGTAAGTGAATTGCTGAATGATTTCAACGGATTGGAAAGTTTATTTCGAAGTTAGAAAAAACAGGCAAGACTGCTAATATCGATCTATCAGTTAGATTTAGATGATAGTAATGCAAAAATTCTATTGAACGTAGAAAAAAGATAAAACGTTTGAATGATTTTACTTTTGTCCAGGGCATATTAAATGTGAATTAAGTGTGGATAAACTATTGTTAAATATGCAGATGTTTGATCATAGACAAAGCAAATTAGAAAGATACGAAAACAATTTGAGGAAAAAAATATAGAAATCTGAAGAAGCATTTAATGTTTTAGCATGAGAAACTTATTTTTGCTAATGTTCCAATAAATAAAAAAAAAGGGTAAATATGAGCGCATGCGCACACACACACACACGCGTGCGCTCGCGAGGGGATGCAAGGGAGGCCTTCAGCCTCCCTCCCGCCGGTAAGCAGGGTGGACCTTGCTTTACAATGCAGCATGTATTTTGTAAGTTGTAAAGCAAGGTCCACCCTGCTTACCGGCGGGGTGGGTGTGGGAGGGAGACTGAAGGTCCTCCCGCATCACCAGCTCACGCGCGAGTGTGTGTGTGTGTGTGTGTGTGCGCGCACGTGCGCGTGCTTCCTGTTGATGCATGTACTTGTTCTTATCGTACAATTTGAGTGTTAATAATTTTTTAATAAATAATTAGCGACGACTATAACCTCCTGGAGGTTACTCAGGACCATGACCTTGACAACATATAACAAGGTCAAAGTAATTGGAGTTGCCTCCCTTTATCAGCATATTTATCCCGAATTGTCTTGTTAAATCATAGTTCAGATCAATTTTATAATGGCAGTTAACTTGATATAATCGGAATCACTCTACAATAGACATTGCGTATGATAATACTATCGAGATTGGACCTTATGTTTATGCAATATCAATAATAATACTATCTTTTTGTCAATAGTATAGTAAAAGTTAAGATATTATAAAGAATCTAATATTAGTTTAGCCGCTGTATCCGAAAGAGAAAAAAGGATAATATAGAAATCTTAAACATTAATATTTGCGAAATGGTAGATAGTGTAAGCAATTCGATGATTTATGCAGATATTTTTTATGCTATACAGAGTGTGTCTAATTATCTGTAGAAACTTTTTAAAAAAGTGGAAAATAGATTTTATTAAAAATCGCAACAATTTTGATGACTAAATCGGATACGCTTTATTATATAGAGATATTTTGAATTTTCAATGCCAATCGGAAATGGGCTATTCAGATTGAAAGTCGAATTTTTTAAATAGAAAATGGCACTTTTTATTGAAGATTCAAATTTTCCGGCGAAAAATAAGAAACTGTTGTCCCAAACATTATAGTTTTTTTTAAATATCTCCATCCACCTTGAAATGACGCTAGTTCGAATGCAGTTTTCACATTTTCAAAATTATTTCCAGATTATTAATAAATTTTTAATTCATTGTGTTACTAAAGTTTATTAACCATATTACTACAAGTTATCATTTTAGAATCATGTTATTAAAACAATAACAAATTTATTAAAAATATTTATTAATGTGAATAAAATTATACAGGGTGACCTAGACCACCCATACACTCCTTTTCTTTAAAAAAACTAAGCATTTTAGAGAAAGTGTCCTAGACCACCCATACACCCCTTTTCTTTAAAAACCTAAGCATTTTAGAGAAAAACAAAAATTATTAAATATTTTGAACAAAAATTATATGGTTTTGAAGGGAACATAAGACGGTGTCATTGGTTTGACCATGGAGGGCATCGTTAAGGTCAAATCAAAGACACCTTTAATTTCTTAAATAGAATTCCCTATTTTTATTGCATATTCTTATGTTGAGAGCTTTCCAAAACACTATAATAAAGTATTTTTTTTGTATCTTAATCTGACATATTTTAATATATAGAAGATAAAATATCTCGAAAATTATTTAGTTTTTGATAATCGTAATACTTTTATGTACAAAATACTAAAATGAATCAAATGATGTACAGAAAATAATTGTTTTTTAAAAAAAGTATGCAATTATTTGCAATTTATTTTTCTATAACTATTATTAATTTTTTCTTTACACCATTTGATTCATCTTATTATTCTGTGCATAAAAGTATTACAATACAATTATCGAACACTAAATAATTTTCGAGATATTTATTATACTTCATATGTCAAATTAAGATACAAAATAACTTAAAAAATTCTTAATAAAAAAATACTTTATTATAATGTTTTGGAAAGCTCTCCACATAAGCTATAAGAATATGCAATAAAAAATAGGGGATTCTTTTTAAGAAATTAAAGATCTCCTTGACTTGATCTTAACGATGCCATCCAAGGTCAAATCAATAACATCATCTTATGTTTCCCTCAAAACCATACAATTGTGTTCAAAACGTTTTTCTATAAAATGCTTAGTTTGTGAAAGAAAAGGGGTATATGGATGATCTATGACACTCTGTATATGTTTATGTGCAATCCAAATTTACAATAAAAAATGCTATATTCCATTTAACATATTTGGCTTCAATTTTGGATAAATCTATTTTCTACCAAACTATATCCTGTTCGTAAATCTTTCTTTTTTAATATACTATGTCTCTAATCGCTCGCTCACTATGTACTACGTATCATTTCATCGCATATTTGCTTATACGTTCGCTCGCGCTTCTCTCTCTCTCTCTCTCTCTCTCTCTCTCTCTCTCTCTCTCTCTCTCTCTCTCTCTCTCTCTCT
>JBCEZY010000049.1:3411601-3430940 GCA_039654445.1 Cataglyphis savignyi
TATATATATATATTTGTTTATGCATGTTGTTTATTGTTTTATATATTTTTCATAATTATTCTGAATATTATCTAATAGTAGCACTTATTTGCAGAAGAACCAATCATTTTGATCCATTTATTATATTATATGATTATTATTATATGACAGAAAATATATTTAGTGCTATCAAGTAAATTAAAAATTTTTAAAAACTAATATATATACAGAGTGTTCCAGAGCACCTGCGACAACTTTCGTGAGCGGGTAGAGCACAATAAACTGAACAAACAAGTCCTTTATTATTTTTGGATTTGCGCTTTCTTTTCGTTGTTATACGATGTTAAAGTTAATTAATCAATGCCTGTTTTCCAACGGAAAACAAAGGAGGGATGTCGGAAATCGTAACGAGACGGCTTTCTGCTGTACAGGACGCAGACAGGAGCTGATTAACTAATTTAAACTGAGCTTTCTTTTCGTATAATAACAAAAAGAAAGTTCTTTCCTTCCCTTCTTTTATGGCAAACTGCGCCATCTTGTTCGCGCCCTCTCAGAAGATTCCTGTCTCTATCCACTAACCTGCCCTACGTTCTCTGTTATCTATGCTCTATGGCCTAACTATCCTACACTTCCTTTTATAACCTTAAATTTGCCTCTATACCTTGCCTTTACTTTCACCCTTCACCTCTCCACACTCTCACACTCACGTTTCCACACTATCACATTCACTCGTCTTCCACTTCTCACTTTATCACTCAGTAGCCTGCAAAACACACACGTCAATCCACCTCGAAGCACACTACCTGATACCGGCAACGGAAATCCGAAAAGTCATGTATTATTTTTTTTAACGCTTAATAAAAGAGATATTATTAAGTCTGTAAAGTCTAGCTAATCATCGCCGATCTTTAGCCAGAATCACATCAGTGAGGCACTGTAAACAGCTGATCGGTCGCGCACACATGCCAGCCACGGGAAGGTAGCTACGGAAATGTAGAGGAGCTACTGAAAAGAAAGAGAGAGGAGCCGGAGTTGGGGAAGGGAGAAGAGGATGTGTTAAGAAGCAGGAAAAAATCCAGGGAAAGATGCAGAGTTAAGATGGGTGGAGGGAGAAGGGGAGTTGCAACATGATGAAGAGCTGGAAATTAGAAGTTGAGGAGTTAATGAACGAAATAAGAGGCATGAAGGAGTAGTGGAGGGAAGAAATTAGAAAAATGAAAGAGGAGGTTAAAGAGGAAATCAGGAAAAGGGTAAGTGAGGAGATGGAAAAAATAAGAAAGGAGAGAGTAAAAAGATGAAAGGAAGAGAGGAAAAAGCTAAAAAATCGTATTAAAGGCTTGGAGGGGAAAATAAAAAGATTAGAAAATTGCGATATCGGAAAGGGAGAAGGGATTAGGGCGGTTAGTAGGGGAGTAAGTGAAGTGGTAGGAAATAGGATAAAAGAGACGGAAAGTAGAATGGAAAGGAGGGAAAGGGAGGAAAGATGGGAAAACATATTGATCAAAGGAATGGAGATAAAAGAAGGGAGGAGAAGGACGGCGGTAGAGGAATTATTCGATAGCATTGGAGTCAAGGCGGAGATCGAAGAGGTGAGAAAGATGGAAGTGTAGAGAAAGGAAGGTAAATGATGGTGGTAAGGTTGAAAAATGAAAATAAAAAAAGAGAGGGATATCTGGAATAAGAAGAAACTTCTAGAAGGTAGGAAGGAAAGGATCTTGAAGAATTGGACATGGAGGGAAAGGAGAATGAGATGGAGCTTAGAGGTGATAGCAAGGGTGAAGGAGAAGAAGGAAAGGAAGGTTTGGATAGGGTATGGAAAAATAAGAATAGATGAGAAATGGTGAAGATGGGATGAGGAGGAAGAGGTATTGAAGGATGGGACTGGAAACTTAAAAATGGGGGAAGAGATAAAGGAGCGAGAAAAGGATGGAGTGTAGTTTTTTGGAACGTGGCGGGGATAAGAAATAAGGGAAAAGAGGTTTTTGGAGAGAGGTGGAGGAGTGGGATGTGGTGATGATGAGTGAAACATGGTTGGATAGAAAAGAATGAGATAGATCGAGAGGATACTTACTGAAAGGATTTAGATGGGAAGTACAATTAGAGGAAGAATAAGAAAGGGAAGGCAATGGGAGGGATGCTGTTAGGAATAAGAAAGGGATTGGAGGTAGAGGAAGTGAAAATAAAAAAGACGGAGGGTTTAATGGAAGTAACGTTAAAAGTGAAGGGTAGGAAGTATGATAGGAGTATATATTAGAGGGGATATGGAGAGGAAGCTGGAAGAGTTGAATGAATGCGGACAGAAAGGAGGAAAACAGTAGAATATTGATTGGGGGGGACTTTAACGCAAGAACAGATGAAGAAGAAGGAATAATAAGAAAAGGGCATGAGGAGGAGGAGGGATTGAGAAGATCGAAGGACAAAAGAATTAACAAAAAGAGGAAGGAATTGCTGAGATGGATAGGGTAAGCTGAATGGACAATATTTAATGGATGCACGAAGGCAGATATAGAGGGGGAATGGACGTATACGGAGGAAGTGACAATTCAGTAATATATTATGTGTTGGGGACGAAGATGTAAGGATGCTAGTAAGCAGGTTGGAGCTAGGAGATAATGTAGACTCTGATCACCATTCAATCATAGTGTGGATAAAAGGGGGAAGGGAAAAAGTTAGAAAAAAAGGAGAGAACGAGCAAAAAATGGATGTGGACGCAAGAGGATAAGGAAGAATTTAGGAAAGGGCTAGGAAATATAGATGAAGTAGTAGGGGAGGTAGATGAGGTGTGGGGAAATATGAGAGATAAGATAAAGGAGGTGATGATAGGTGGATGCGCATGAAAAGGGGGAAAGAAGGAAAAGAGGGTGGTGGGATAGCGAGTGTAAGGAGGAAAAGAATACAGTAAGAAGAGAGCTGTGGAAGTGGAGAGAGAAGGAAGGGGATGGGAATCTATACAGAGAAGCGAAAGGGAAATATAAAAAGTTGATAGAGGAAAAAAAGAAGGAAGAAAAGGAAAGATGGGAGAGGGAATTGAGGGAAATTAGAACAGAAGGGCAGGTTTGGAAGATAGTGAATAGGGAAAAAAGGAGAAAGGGGAAGGTAAACGAAGATATAATGATGGAGTGGGATAGATATTTTAGGAATTTATTGGGGAGGGGGGGGGGGGTAGATGGCAGAGTAATGATAGAACAGAGGGTAGAAACTAGGATGAATGAGGAGGAGAGCATAAGCAGGAATGAGATAAGGTCAGCGATTGGAAGACAGAAGGATAATAAAGCGGTAGGTTTGGATGGAATTCTGGCAGAGGTGTGAAAATATGGAGGGGAGAATCTGGAAGAGTGGATGTGGAGAACTAATAGGGTTTAGAGGGGAGAAGGATGGGTAGATGAGGGAGTGATTGTGCCGATATCAAAGAAAGGTATAACGGGCCGCTTCACCAGCGGTTTCGCGTGCGCGGACAACGCAATCGGGATCAGGGTTCGTGAAGAGGTTAAAACAAAATTATGAGACGTGAGTTAAAAGGTACATCGTTTATTTGCCTCTCGAGGGCAATGGTCAGCTGTTACAATGTTATATAATCTTTACTTGTAGCAATCGCAATGTGGTGACGCCGGGCCAGACGATATTTTTGCGCATTAAAGGTCCCGGCTCGTGGCGCGGGGTAAGACGAGCGCGTGCTTGTCGGTGCGTGATGGTAAGCGCGAGGCGCGCGCGGTAAGACGGGCGGGTGTTGGCAATGCGTGTTTATGGGCGCGGAGCGTGCGGTGGTGCGGGCGGCGGTGTTGGCGGATCCCGTATCTTCGCGGGTGCCCTATGCGAAATTATCCTCGATATCTCGCGGTGCGGTTTTTACCTTTATGCGCGAAAGGCGCGTATACTATGTGGCCGGGTGGCCGGCGTGAACTGTAGGGTAGCGACCTGCAGTGGGTGTAGGCGTCGGTGACGCGGCGCGTGTTCCCAGAAAAGGTTCGTGGGATGCGTCCTTGCGCAGAGTTCGGACGATCGGGTGTGAGGACCGTAAAGCTCAAGAATACCTGAGGAGAGTGGCGAACTCGTCTACTCTGGTCTCTACGAAGGTTTGTGACTGGAGTCGTCTCTGGAGCAGATAGTCGAGAATTCTCGACGAACACGTCAACCTCCGGTTTACTGTCTGACGGTTTCGGAGTGGATTCTGGAATTGTCTCGTGCGTACTGCTCGAGCGAATTTGGTTGCCGATCTGGTACATATCCGTGATCTGTCGAGCTTTTTATACCTTATCGGTTGCGGCACCCACGTCGTTGTCGTCTCTCTCGGGGGAAACGGCGCGGGGTTTTTGCTGTTTAGGAAGTTTGGCATTTTCCGGGAGCGCTCAGCGCTGTTCGGCGGTCGGTTATTTATTTCCCGACCGTGTTTGTTGTTATTAAAAATAGGACGCTAAGCGCTTCTGTCTTTGTCCGGCTGGTGTTTGCCGGGCGGCAGACTTCCGACGGGCGACGTGTCGGGAACGATGGGGTAATGCATCGTTACATCGAGGAGGGGAAGAGGTGGAGAGTATGGGGATTAAAGAGTATAGGGGGTGTTGCTGACTCCAACGCTCTATAAGGTGTATGCTTCGATACTGGCAAGTAGACTAAGCGAAGAAATGGAGAGGAAGGGATTGGTGCCGCAGAATCAGAAGAGGTTCAGGAAAAGATTATGGACAACATATTCATATTGAATTATTTGGAATAAACAGTTGGGGAAGAAGAAAGGAAAATTAGTGGCATTCTTTATAGATTTGAAAGCAGCGTTTGATTCGGTAGATAGGAGGAAATTGGTAAAATGAGAGAGAGGGGGGGTGAGGGAAGGGCTGGTTAGAAGAAGTGAGAATATTCTGAAGGAGACTAAGAAACAGGATGAGAAGGGGGGAGGATTTAGGAGCAGGGTTTTAGACAGGAAGAGGAGTAAGGCAGGGGTGTCCATTGAGCCCTCACTTATTTAATTTGATGACGGCGGATATGGAAGAAGTAATGAGAAAAGGAGGAAGGAGAGTGGTTAAATTAGGAGAGAGGAAGATCTACACCTTAACATACGCGGATGATGTAGTTTTGATTGCAGAGGAGGAGGATGGAATGAGGAATATGATTGAAAGATTAGAGGGCTATCTGGAAAAGAAGGGGTTTGAGTTAAATGTGGGGTAGTAAAAAATCTTAAGATTCAGGAAAGGAGGAAGAAGAAAAAGGAATATAAGTTGAAGATGGAAAGGAAAAGTTGTAGAGGAGGTAAAAGAATTTACTTACTTGGGTTATGTAATGTAGAAGAATGGTGAACAGGTAGCACAGATAAGAGGTAGGTTAAGGAAGGGTACCGCTGGGTCAGGTTTGAGGAATTACCAAAAGGAAATTTAAGAATAATTGGGGAAAAAGATTATGGCTCTTTGATAAACTGGTAGTAGGGTATGGGGTAGAAATTTGGAGGTGGCGAGAGAGGAAGGAGTTAGAGAGGCTATAGGAAAGGTATCTAAAATGGGTGTTAGGATTGGGGAGCGCCAGGCTATATGATAAAGGAAAAATTACAGAGGGAAGTTAAGAGGTAGGGCCGGGAGAAGGGCGTGGGGATTCGAGAAAAAGTTGGAGGAGGGTAGGGAGAGTGAGATTGCGAGGATATGTTAGGAGGAATTGAAGGAGAGGTGTAAGAAAAAAGAGGAATTATCGAAGTGGGAAGAAGAAAGGATTTTTTGGAGATAGAGATATGGACATGATAGAGGTAGAGACAAAAAGATCGGAAGGAGTGCTAGACTTTGGTTTATTTGATAAAAAATGAGGTGGATGAAAAGGAAAGATGGGAAAGGATAGAAGAGTCAAAGTACAACAGGAGCTACGGAAAAATCAATGAGAATGGGATTCCAGAATACCTGAAGACTGAGAGGAAAGTAGACGGCGAAGGATGGCAAGGTACAAGTTGGGAAACGGAATGAGAAGGAACTAGTGTTGGAAGGATGAAGAGAGCAAAAACTGTAGATTATGTGGAAGGGAGGAGGAAACATGAGAAACATTTGGGAAAGATGTATGAATTGGGGGGGGGGGTGGAGAAAGGCTGGCAAGATATGTTGGGAAAGGTGTTGGAGAAAAAGGGTGAGGAAGAGGGATGGTTGAGGGAATTAGAGGGATTAAGACGCGGGGAGAAAATGATGAGGAGAGAAATGGTCGAACTGAAAACTAGGTAAAGGATAAGATTCAAGAGGAGGAGAGATAGAGAAGGAAGATAGAAAGAGAGAAAGAGAGAGAGATAAAGAGAGAGAGAGAGAGTGAGCGAGAGAGGGAAGATTGATATGGGATGTGTGAATGAAGGCGTGTGAGAGGTATAGAAACGTGATATAAGCCGGAAGCGGAGATCCCAAAATAGAGTAGGGCAGATAGAAATGTGTGTGTGTGTGTGTGGATATGTTTAAATAGATAGAGATAATTTAAGTTAGAGATAATAATTAGTTATAAGTTATGTAAAATTGTAAGAGATTGTAACCCCAAGGGGAATCAATAAAGCAAATCTAAATCTAAAAATCTAATACATGAATTTTCTCCTCAGTTTTACCTGCTCTATCTGCATACTACCATTGATGCCGGACACCCTATATATACAGGGTGTCCTATAATCGCGGATCACCCGTTGTGTGCATATAAAGAATGTCAAAGTGAGTAGGAAAGTTCTTTACTATTTTACGATTTTTCTAATAATTATTAAAATATTCATTAAAAAAGATTGGCCAATCCGCGCCTTATACCCGTCCCGTAATTCACTCACTATTTCTTTTTATAATTTAAAAACAAAGCTTCAGAAATTTTCGTACAGAAAAAATCGTTTTAGAAATCATTCAAGTATACAATCTATTAAAGACGAACGGTTGTTTTGAATCATCGTTATAACGCTCGACCAGCTGTTTATTGACACACATTCACAGTTCACGATCGGCAATCGGCAGTGATAATACCGATACAACTTGCTTATATATGTGTGTGTATATATTGCGACGACTTTTCCCTCCGCGAACTCTGCGCGCGTCCGTCATCGCTCTCCATCGCGCTGATGTCCCGTTGCGCCGGCGAACGGGAGTACGATTCGCCGGTCGGGAGATACGGGAAAAGAGATCGTCAAAAACACAAGGAACGAAGAAATGGTTACACGCCGGTAGGGAACGGGGTGGAAGGTGTTCCGCGCGTGCCGTGAAGAAACCTTAAAACTCGCGAGAATTTAAATTGGGCGCCAGATACAGTCTTGCACGTATCAATTCGTCAAATATGCGAGATAGGCGGGAAAAAGACGCGTAGAAAAAAGTCGATTTCGTCGCGGGCGGACTAGTTCATCTAACGATAGAAGGACAGGGTGGATGTTGGACGAACAATATATGAAGGCAAGAAGCGACACAGACAGAACGACAAATACGCGTGAAAGAAATTAATTCGTCAACCGTAACAAATAAATAACAGCTTTATTAATTTAGAAAAGATATGTCCGAATGGTAAACAAGGATAAGCTGGGATATGCTCAGTGTTAATAAGTTCGCGGAAGCGAGTCTGGGTGCTAGAAGCGGCGTAGCGCCACCGAAAGTACGACGCCGTTAAATCCGGACTTGTATATTTATTTATACAGGATGTCCTGCAAAATTGTACCAACGCTCGTGAGCGGGTAGAGTACAATAAATTGAACAGAAAAGTCCTTTACCATTTTTAAATCTGAGCTTTCTTTTGGTTTTTTACGATGTTAAATCTAATCATCTCCTGTCTATACAGCAGAAAGCCGTTTTATTACTCCGATCCCTCGACGTCCCTCTTTTGTTTTCCGTTGTAGATAGGCGCTGATTAGCTAACTTTAACATCATATAACAACGAAAAGAAAGTTTAGATAAAAAAATGGTAAAGGACTTTTCTGTTCAGTTTACTGTGCTCTATCCACTTAGCGTTGGCACAATCTTTGCAGGACACCCTGTATATACTCTGTCCAACAAGAGAATGGCTACGGTCTGCGTATAGACGGGCAAAGTGAGGAGAGCATGGCAACCTTCTCAATACTGTATACATAAATATGGCACGCTTGGGCCTGGGACTATATCTTAGCTTAAAAAATTGGATGGGTGAAATAATCTTGACATTAAATTGTGACATAATAATCAAAATCGAAATAATTGTAATATATTTAAATTCTATAGCAAAATATTTATAATTTACAAGATAATTGAATATTTAATATTAACAGATTAACATATCTTTAATATTAACATATTTCTATTAGAAATTGTTTATATTGTAAAAGATTTTAAGTTTTAGGTGTGCAAAAGAAAATTGAACATGAGCGAAGTTAATATCAAATATATATTTATTTTAATGAATTTGTACAAGAAGAATAAGTTAACTCAATAGAATATGAAATACGAAACAAATAATAATAATACGCAAACAAAATAGGTAATAAAATAAATCATAATATATGAACAAATTAAATAGTAATAACGTATAAACAAATTAAATAATAATAATATATAAACAAAATAATTAATAATAATATGTGAATAAAATATTAATAATATATATGTATGCAAAGATAATAATAATATAAATATAAAATATAAAATAAGTAATAATAATATATAAAGATGATATAAAATTATAATGATATAAAAACTAACATATAGGATTAATAATCGTTATCAAAAGTTTCAGAATCTGTTTTACCTGTGACATTAATTATTAATGGAGATATCCTGTCCATGCTATTGTCAGCATGATCTCCCACATCTTTCTTTTTCATCATTAACATGCCTAATAAAATTATTCCAACGTTCAGCTGTCACCCGATCAATTCCTTGTTCAAGTAATAATTTGATATCTTAAATTTTAAAAATATTGTTATAAGTCTTCACATATCTCTTAACCATTGACTATATCATTTCAATTGGATTGAGTTTGCAATGATACGCAGATAATTTAAGAATTGTTTTGTTATATTGATTTGTCATTTCGTCTACGACATATTTATCAAATTCGCTTTTTTGTAGTGAAACGATTTGCAAAAGTTCTGCTTTCACCATAGTCTCTGATATTTCTTTTTCTTTACTTTATAACCATTGTATTATTTCTGCTTTTTTCAGTATTATTTTTCAGAAGTATTTGGCAGTTTCTTCAGTTTCACGGAATGATATGGAGCATTGTCCATGACAATAGTAGTGACAATAATAGTGTCCTCTAACGATGGTAATATATTTTTTAACTATTCGTGAAATATATCATCGTTCATTTCGTCGTGATAATCGCCCGTATGTCTCTTTGATTCAAAACATAAAAGTTCACCAAAAACAAAAACAACAGCACTGCCAATATGCAGAATAATTAGGCGTTTACTCTTTCCGCTTGGATTAGCTGGCTCTGTTGTCAATTCTCGGAAAAACGCGTCTTTCTTAGATTTAACAGTTTTATCCATCCAAACTTTATTTGTGACGTCACTGGCGTTAATCCAAGTCTCATCCAGATAATAAATTTGTCGGCCTTCTCGGTATTTCTTTACAGCTCTCAGATAGTTTCTCCGCCAAACAATCAAATCTTCTCTCTCTGTTAAGATACTATTACGATGTCGGGTGATATATGTAAAATTTCTTTACAGCTCTCAGATAGTTTCTCCGCCAAACAATCAAATCTTCTCTCTCTGTTAAAATACTATTACGATGTCGGGTGATATATGTAAAATTTAGTTCTTTTAGTAATGAGTGAAAAGTTGATCGTTTGAAATTTGGAAGACCTTCGTCAGCGTTTACGGCTTGCAGAATTTTGTTCAACGTTGATAATTTTCTATTAAAGTAAAATTTGTGCACTTTTCTCCGAATGGCATTTTTATCAAATTCGATTTTTTCTTTAAAGGATAAACGATGTTTCCTTTTATTTGGAGATGTAACCGTTCCTGTGTTCTTATATTCCAACAAAATATTTTTAATACTGGTAGCACCAATATCTGTTTGTTCTATCAATTGAACAGCATCTTTATTTAAACTTTTTGGATCAATTTTTTATGTAAATTAATAATGATGAGCTTTTGATTGCTGTGAATCAGCTAAAAGTACAAATAAAAAATATACATTATAAATATACATTACTATTTTATAATTTGGAAGATCTGTGTCAATGTAATATAAAAAAAAATAAATAAAATATATATAAAAATAAAATTAATAAAATTATAAAATATAAAAAATAATAAAATATATAAAATTAAAATTAATAAAATTATAAAATTGAAATTTTAATAATATGAAACTTTTAATAATAAGAAAAACAAGTTATAAATAAATATTTATCCGATACATATAAATTTTATTTTATAGATGCAAATAATAAGAAGAAACGTCAAATTAATATAACCTTATTCGTAATTATTTAAACAATTTATTAAAATTTAATATATCTTTCTCGCAGTGAACTCGTACTAAAAGGGACTTTAAAACTACAGTCTCCGCCATATTACAAATATATTATTTATTCATCATTGTTTGCCGAACCTCGTTTATTTTTCTTCATAGAAGATGACATTAGCGACATTAGTTTAATATTTAATTCTCCTTGCACTGTATAAAACTTTGTAAATACTTTTTTAGTAGAAAAATATTAACATTTGTTATATTTATCACTAAACTAAACTGTTCGATTTTTTTAAAAATAAATAATTATAATTGATATGTCAAATGATTGGAGTACCCTATCACTCGTTGCAAGCACTGACAAGCTACACAAGCAATATGGTGTAATGGGGGTTTTCTAAGCGGTCTACGGGCGGAGACTTGGGCGAATCGGACTAGAGACCCTATAATAGAGACTGGCCATTTGAAAGTTCCGCGTGATTGGTGCGTATACTTATGCCCAGAAAATGGCAGCACCAATAAGAAACGCTGCTCATCAAGTGCGAACGGACATAAAATTTGGATTGAAATATGCTTGCACTCCGAATTAATAATGGTATCGCTGAATTAATAATGTATAAAATACTGTATAAATAATGATGCATATATGAAGTAATGATGTTTAAATGTATCTTCTAAAAAATAATTAAATTAATTAATTGGATCATGAATAGATAATGAAAAAAATGATTAAATTACTTAATAGGATCATAAATGGATTAAGAATAATAAATATTAAAAACAATAAATTAAGATAATTAATTAAAAATAATAAATATTAAGAATAATAAATAGTAATATTATTAAGAATAATAAATAAAAATAATAAATAATAATCTTTTTACTATTCCTTAAACTATTTTACATTAACTTAAATTATTTTATTTATTCTATTTATTTTATTTATACTATTTTATTTTTTTATTTATTCATTTTTTTACAGAATTCAGGGATGACAGCGATAAGCAAACGCGCACACATATCGAATTCAAATATTTATTGCCGCCATTTTCTGGGCACATTCCTTAAATGGCCAGTCTCTGTTATATAGGGTCTCTAAATTGGACGAGTTTTCGTCCGATCCGTTGCCATTCTCTCGTTGGAGACGTAGAGTATATGTTTATTTATTGTCTTATATTCAACATTATGTCTGAATTGTCTAAATTGTAATGTTTATTTAAAGATAAAGCAAAATGAATCAGTTTTTTGGAGAAAATGAGTATCCCAGAAGATATGTCTAAATGGACACGGTTATTAATGGATTATTTAGAAAAGTTACTATGCATTTTTTTCTGTCCATATTCTTCTGTTTTAGAGTTATAAAAAAAACTACAAAGTAACTGTATATTGATAGATAAAATTTAATAATAACTGTTTCGTCGATCTAAATATACTTGTCTTTGTTTCAGTTGAAGAATTGTCTACATTGAAGTATCATGTTATAGTAATATAAAAGTGAATGGATTTATAGCTACTTTACAAAAGATTTTATTGGATATATAGAATTGAATAAAATTAACAGATGCCAATTCTACTTAGATAAAACTGTACTGTATTATTAGATATAATATAATGTAAGTACATAAATATTATTTTTGAACATATATATTATTGGTATTTGTTTAATTTTATTTTTAATATGAAATGTTCAATATTATATATGTGCTTACATTATATTATCTCACAATAATACAGTTTTATTTATGTAAAATTGGTATTTGTTAATTTTATTGAATCCTATATAGGCAATAAAATTTTGTGTAGCTATAAATTCATTCTTTTGTACAGTAACATGATATTTCAACATGTGAAAAAATATTATATGTAAATAAAAACATTTTAAATAAAATATTTTTGTACAAAATATTTATTTAAATTTCCTACAAAAGTAATGATATCAGAAAATTGAGCCAAAAGAATAAAAATTTATGCTATAAAATTTATTTTTTTTTATTATTATTTAAATAAAAACAATTTAATCAAATTGTATAAAATAGATATTTAAACTTTAATTTTCTATAAAAATAATAATATTGAAAAAGTATGCCAGCTGAATAAAAATTTATGTTGTAAAATATTTTTATTTTATTATTTCCAATATTAAGAAAAATTATATTTAATAAATCGCATTATAATTAAAGTAATAATATAACTAAAATAGAGTTATTTTGTAAATAACTAAATGCACAATATACACACATCTAAGGCTTTAGGATATAATTATTAAAGGAAAATTTTTATAACTTTCTCTAAATAATGTAAATATTTATAAAATATACTCGTTTTAATGAGACCCGGGCACGCCAAGTTTTTATACCTTGCTTTGGTGTAAGTTTGTCTTAAGCGATGTAGAGTTTATGATAAATTTTCCTTCAATAATTATATCCCAAAGTTTTAGATATGTGTATATTGTGTATTTAGTTATTTACAAAAAAACTCTATTTTAGTTATACTATTACTTTAATTATAATGCGATTTATTAAATATAATTTTTCTTAATATTATAAATAATAAAATAAAAATATCTTACAACATTAATTTTTATTCAGTTGGCATAATTTTTCAATATTATTATTTTTATAGGAAATTTAAATTTAAATAACTATTTTATACAATTTGATTAAATTGTTTTTATTTAAATAATAATAAAAAAAATAAATTTTATAGTATAAATTTTTATTCTTTTGGCGCAATTTTCTGATATCATTATTTTTGTAGGAAATTTAAATAATTATTATCTACAAAAATATCTTTATTTAAAATGTTTTTATTTAAATATATTGTTTCACATACCGCGTGTACTTAGAGCCTTTTTTCTACTTTTTTTTAAAAGGTAATATTTTTAAGGATATCATTCTTTTTTTTCATCAAAATGCAACAGTTCTTTTTGCTTAATATAGATATCTAAATCCTTCAAATTTCTTATCTACTCTTAATCTAAAAATATCGTATAATTACAAATTAGTATATTAGAAATATACATTCCAATTTACGATCTATACTTTTATATTTTTTTGATGAATAATTGTTGTTATTCATGTAGTTTTATTATTAATTATATAAATTAAAAAATTACGGACAGCTCATACTTTTTTATAAATTTTTAAATTAAAGAATAACAAAATTAGCTTAAATATAATAATAATATAACTATATTTAATATAATATTCTAAGAATAATATTTTTAATAATAATATAACAATATTATAACTTTTTAACGTTTTAATATTATTTAATTTAATTTATATTGCATGGCCATTGTTTCGCTACTTTATATTAATTTGATTAGTAGGCTTTTGGCAAATTTTATTCTGAAATAAATCATCTAATAATTTTCAAACTTGATTGATAACAATTGTTAATAAAACTTGCATAAGACATTAACATTTTTATAACATAATTTTAACTCCATTGCACTACACTCGTTCGTGTATACTACAGTTAAAAATAGAATCTGTTCTTAATTAGTTTTGGAAAAACATGGCAACAACGTATACATGAACGAGTGTAATGCAAAGGAATTATAATTGTGTTGTATAAAAAAATAATTCTTATGCAAATCATATTTACAATTGTTAACAATCAGGTTTAAAAATTATGAGACGTTTTATTTCATATAAAATACAAATTGTCTGTACCAAATTGAATAACCAAATCAATAGCAAAACAATGACCATTCTATAATTAAATATTAAATTAAAAAGTTTTAATTTTTATTATATAGTTTATGTTTTTTATAATACCGTATATTATTATCTCAGAATATTATATTAAATATAGTTATAGTATTATTATTTGAGTTAATTTTTTTTTATTCTTTAATTTAAGAATTTGTAAAAAAGTACAAGTTGTTCGTAATTTTCTTATTTAAATAAATATAAATTGTTTGTAATTTTCTTATTTCATTTCTTTTTAAATTATTATGTTTTCCTTAACAATTTTTATTAGTTCTACCATATTTTTCTAAAACTTTCTAATACTTCATTCCGACCAATAAAAAGGAACACATTATGGCCAGATTCAATTCAGACTTGCACAAATGTAGGCCTTTAGTTTAGATGCGATTATCATAGTAATTTTTCAATCAATCAATCGCTAATTGCAGAGCGTTGCTAATATAACTTAGAACAACACTAGCGCAATCTTCTATCGAAAGCAGTAAAAGGACATTTTATTTTATAGTATATTATATATATCGTTGATGATGACGTGAGCGTTTCTTAAAAAAAATGTTCACATTTGGAATTTTGCATCATAATATCTCTGATCATAGATCATGTAGAGCAAAAATAAAGACATTTTTCTGACATAATTAAGATTTAAGCTATTCATTAAGCCTATTAAAAATTCGATCGGCCCAGCCATTACTGAGAACCATAATTATGAGGTACTTGCAACTGATCGACTCGCGTATAGTTACACGTTGTGCCTTGCTATACTTAATGCGAGACATTACCGTGTCTCTTGATGTATCATATACGTATGTCTCTATTTTTCCGCGATTAGAACTTTATTATGCATATATGTATGCACACACATACACAACATTGTCTCTCGAGGCGTATTTATTATACATTCAAGCGAATAATCGTACGTGAGCGCTGCAAACGCACTTTGAGCATAGACATAGTAAGTATAGATTGCGCGTTCTCTATCTTTTCTTTGTCTAGGCAACGTAAGACTTAGAAAGACAAAAACTCTGTTCCCAGGCTCTTTCTTTTTGTCTAAATGACGCGTGGTGAGGGAAAGAAGCCTTCGTTGATTCGTAATATGTCGCAGCCATATTGAATTTCTGTCCCACTCTAAATATTGATAAACAGAGACATATAGTCTATGGAAGCATGTTGTTTCTTTCTACAGTTTGTACATCAATATAGTCAAACGCGCAGTATATACTTACTATGTCTATGACTTTGAGGGACAAAATCGCTTTGCATGTGTGCGTGCGAGCATACGTGCATGAGCATCTGAAATCAAAGAACAACGAAAAATGTCACAATTCTGATACTGCGTACTTAATCATACGTACTTAATCATACCTCAGGATTGACTGCATCAATCTTATTCAAACTGGTTGCAATAAAAAATTTGCATCTATATTATATGAGAAAAGTGTCGTTAGATTTTTGATTACGGCTTTAGTTCCTGAGGTATTTTAATCGAAAGTTTATTTGACTTAAATCTCCGGATAAGCTACTTGGTAGCGCCGCGGCCCCTGTACATAGGCAAACCGTGAAGCTTGAAAGTTATTTTTTATATACTTGGTGTCGCGATGCTATCGCGTGATAAATTATATATAGGGTGTCTCAGAACTGGCGGAAAAGTTTTTAATGACAAATTCTTTATGAAATTCTAAGCCGAAAAGCTCTTTGACTCATAACTCGTGTACCGCGTCGATGCATGTTTCTTATTACTCTAAATTTAATTATTTATTATTTATTTATTATTGATTTATTATTTATTGTTATTTTTTATTTTTATTATTTTTTTACTTTTAATTATTTATTATTTTCTTATTATTCTACATAATTATTTATTAATTATTTATTGTTTATTTATTATTAACTTTATTATTAACGAGCATTATACATATATGCGATTTTTGCCGTTAAATGTTATTTTGTTTCAATTTTTTCTTTAGTTTTTATATATATATTTTATATTTTATACGGTCCTTAGATGCCATATTATCCACATTTCTTAATATTTTTAAGGTGATTAATATTTATAAGGTGTTTCAAATAAAATTTTTTTTCGTCATAATTGTGGAATTTTATTTTTTTTGAATATAAAATCTTGTTACGGATGGAATAAAGTTCTTTTTTTTTATTTATGCTCATAAATTCTCAATAAAGGATTATTAACAGACACGGTATTGTCTTGTGCCAAATATAGCGAGGCACATTATGTATCTATACATGAATTGGTCAGTTGCAAGTACCTCATAATAATGGTTCTCAGTAACGGCTGGACCGATTGAATTTTTAATAAGCTTAATGGATAGCTTAGGTTTTAATTATATAAGGAAAATGTTTTTATTATTGCTATACTTGATATATAATCAGAGATTATATGATGCAAAGTTCCATATGTGAAAATTTTGTATAAGAAATGTCCACGTCGTCATTATCATTAACAAATATGTATATATATAGTATAATATAAAATGTCTATTTGTTGCTTTTGACGAAAGATTGTTCTAACGTTGTTCTGAGTTAGCAACACTCTGCAATTAGCGATTGATTGAAAAATTACTATGGTAACTGTATCTAAACTAAAAGCTAAATTTGTGTACAAGGCTGAATTGAATCTAACCATAGTGCGTGTTCCTTTTTATTGGTCAAAACAAAGTTTAGAAAAACATGGCAGATCCAATAGAAATTGTTAGGGAAAATAATAATTTCAAAAGAAATCAAATAAGAAAATTACATACAATTTATATTTATTTAAGTAAAAAAATTACAAACGCTTGTACTTTTTTATGAATTTATATATTTATATATTTATATATTTATATATTTATTTAAATAAGAAAATTATAAACAACTTGTATTTTTTTATAATTTCTTAAATTAAAAAATAAAAAAGTTAACTCAAATAATAATATAACTATATTTAATACAATATTCTAAGATAATAATATACGATATTATAAAAAATATAAACTATATAATAAAAATTAAAACTTTTTTAATATTTAATTTTTTAATATTTAATTATAGAATGGCTTTTGTTTTTGCTATTGATTTGATTATTCTGCTTTGGTACAGACAATTTTTATTCTATATGAAATAAATCGTCTTATAATTTTCATACTTGATTGGTGACAATTGTGAATAACACTTGTATAAAAAAATTTTTTTTTATATAACACAATTATAATTGCTTTGCATTACATTCATTCATGTATACACTGTTGCTATGTTTTTCCAAAACTAATTAAGTGGCCAGATTCTACCTTAAGGACTTTCGTATATGTAAACGAGTGTAGTGCAATGCAGTTAAAATTATGTTGTATAAAAATGTCAATGTCTTATGCAAGTCTTATTAACAATTGTTATCAATCAAGTTTGAAAATTATTAGATGATTTATTTTATAGAATAAATTGTGCCAAAAGCCTACTAATCAAATTAATATAAAGTAGCGAAACAATGGCCATGCAATATAAATTAAATTAAATAATATTAAAAAGTTAAAAAGTTATATTGTTATATTATTATTAAAAATATTCTTTTATTATTTTTAGAATATTATACTGTGCCAAAAGCCTACTAATCAAATTAATATAAAATACTAAAACAATGGCCATGCAATATAAATTAAATTAAATAATATTAAAAAGTTAAAAAGTTATAATATTGTTATATTATTATTAAAAATATTCTTTTATTATTCTTAGAATATTATACTAAATATAGTTATATTATTATTATATTTAAGCTAATTTTTTTATTCTTTAATTTAAAAATTTATAAAAAAGTATGAGCTGTCCGTAATTTTTTAATTTATATAGTTAATAATAAAACTACATGAATAACAACGATTATTCATCAAAAAATATAAAAGTATAGATCGTAAATAATAATATATATTTTTGATACTCTAATTTGTAATTACCTATTATTTTTAAAGTAGATAACAAATTTGAAGGCTCTAAATATCTATAAATAAGCAAAAAGAATTGTTGTATTTTGATGAAAAAAAGAATGATATCCTTAAAAATATTATCTTTAAAAAAAAATGTAAAAAAAGGCGCCAAGTACAAGCACTATGTGAAAAAATATTATATTTAAATAATAACATTTTAAATAAATATAATTGTGTCTAAAATAATTATTTAAATTTCTTATAAAAATAATGATATCAAAAAAACCCGCCAAAAGTATAAAAATTTATGCTATAAAATATTTTTATTTTATTGTTTCCAACAGTAAGAAAAATTATATTTAATAAATTGCATGATAATTAAAGTAGTAGTATAGCTAAAATAAACATTATTTTTTAAATAACTAAATGCACAATATACGCATCTAAAGCTTTGGAATATAATTATTGAAAGAAAATTTCTCATAAATTTTAAGTCGCATAAGAAAAACTTACATCAAAGCAAGGTATAAAAACTTGATGTGCTCAGGTCGCATTAAAACATATTGTCTTAAATTTATTTGTGTTGTTTCATATTATGTGAAAATTAGTTGCATCAATCATATAATAGAAATATTATTACATTGAATATTTATATATTATATTAAATTTTATTAAATTTTATAGAAATTTACTATTATAAATACATTTACGTTTATATTATCTATATATATTATCATTTACATTTATTATATTAAAATAATCAAAATAATGTACATATTTATAAAATGTATCCGTTTTAATGCGACCCGAGCACGCCAAGTTTTTATTTCTTGCTTTGATGTAAGTTTGTCTTATGCGATTTAGAATTTATGAAAAATTTTCTATCAGTAATTGTATCTCAAAGCCTTAGATGCGTATATTGTGCATTTGGTTAATGAGAAAAAAATTTTATTTTAACTATACTACTGCTTTATTTATAATGCGATTTATTAAATATAATTTTTCTTACTATTGGAAACAATAAAATAAAAATATTTTATAGCAATATTTAATAAATTTATAGCAATATTTAATAAAGCATAAATTTTTATGCTTTTGGCGCAATCTTTGATATCATTATTTTTATAAAAAATTTAAATAATTGTTTTATAAAAAAATATATTTATTTAAAATGTTATTATTTAAATATAACATTTTTTCACATAGCGCGTGTACTTTGCACCTTTTTTAACCTTTTTTTTAAAAAGGTAATTTTTTTAGAGATACAGCTTTACATGATTTTTACAACTTTTACAACTTATTGTATATATATATATATATAATAATATATCCAATATAACGATGCACATATATATATATATATATATATACATATATA
>JBCEZY010000049.1:3467017-3479011 GCA_039654445.1 Cataglyphis savignyi
TATACTATATATAGTATATATACTATATATACTATATATATATATATATACTACATATACTATATATATTATATATACTATATATACTATATATACTATATATACTATATATGCTATAACTACTATACTATAATTACTATACATTGTGTACATGTATATGATAAATATAACGAAAATTACCAGAATATATTATATCGTAACTTCTTTTTTTATTATGATATTATACTAAATTTTTTATTGTTTGCAATTCACTGTTTACTTAAATTAAATATTAATTTTCCAATATTAAATATAAAAACATGATTTCTATTATAAGATTGTTCTTCCTCTTATCTCTTTAAGATTTACAATCCAGTTATCTTCGACTAATACGGATAAATATGCAAAAAAGGTTACGTGAAGACAATATGTTCCACCTCCCTGCGGGGGGGGGGGGGGGTGCTCCGCTATTAAGAAATTAGACACATAGGTTGCGTTGAATTTCGTTTCGTGAGGAAAGTGGAAGAATCCAAGAAGCTTCATCTCCAGAAATGTAAACACTTTTTCCATGTCTACTCTACTCAAATACAACGTAAACAAACTTTATTTTTCCTTATTTTAAAACAGAAAATACATTAAAACTGTGAAACTTTAACATTAAATATTTCGGAAACTATAAGAGACTCCCGATTAAGTTACTCAGGATCATGTCCTTAACAACATATGTCAAGGTCAAAGTCATCGGTGACGTTAACCTTGATGTGACCTTTTATGCATATTTACCATTTCCGGTGAAAAGGAAAAAATAATGCTATGAGTCTAGATTGATCCTGGTTTTTAGATATGATTTGCATTTTCGACTATTTCATGGTTCTTGTCGAATTCTTTTACCTATTTCAATTTCAATGGCGATAATAACAAAATGGTTTTTTCGAATTGTACACGCAATTTACAGAAAATTTCAGCACTGGATACTTTTTTATTTACCAAAAAATTTATGATTATTTATTATGGCAAAACAAATATATTTACTATTTGCTCATCGTGTTTTTATTAACTGGCAAGTCCTAGATTTTTTTGTGATCATAGACTTTTATGTTCACAATGTAGACGTTTTGACTTTATTTATCTTCTTGCTATTTTGTATAAGAAGTTTTATTTATATTTGTACTATTCTTTTTTATTTTATATATATTTTATATATATTTTTTATTTTATACATATTTATTTTATATATAGTTGTACACGATGACAACAACAAAAAGTTGTAACTTGCAAAAAAAATATTATTTAAGAAAATGGACAGGATGTCTAGAGTCGATCGCACCGCCCGGAAGAGCAGGAAGAGCAGATAAAACTGAAAACAAAAGTTCTTTACTATTATGCAATTTTCTCAATAATTATCGAGAATTAAAAAAGATCGGCTAATAGGCGCAAATATTAGCGCGTAGCGAGAAATGACTGCTCAGAGGCAATCCAAAAGATTGCTGTCCCTAGGCACACGACAAAGTTTTGGGAGGAGCTCTCAAATGACAACGGTTACGTACAAGTGATACATAATGATGAATTCTCGCGTCCTAGCAACCATTAATGGATTGTCCTTTTTTACTGCATGCTTATATTCACGCAAATTAGTCAATTGTTTAAAATTAATTTCTCAATAATTATTATGAAAATCGCACAATGATAAAAAATTTTCCTGCTGGTTTAATTCGCTCTATCTGCACGTTATGTGTGGGGAAATTATTATCAGACACCTGTCTACATTTATGACACATTTTATTAGTTTCATAATACAAAAAAAAATATTAGCGATAAATTGAGTTAGTTTAATGAACTTATGTCATTCAAAATAACAAGACTAAAAATGTTTGTAATAAGTTAAGTTCTATATTTGCGTGATTGAAAATAATTACATTAAACGTAAAATTTAGGTCAGATGTCAGCATTTGAAATAAATCTCCGCAATGAAACCTATAGAATAGAAATATATTATAATTTATAAAGAGTCTATTTCTATCTAATACAAATTTAAAAATATTGAAAATGCGCTTCTCTCTCAAACATTTTATCAAATTTTATTAACAAATTATCTATTAATTAATTTTTTATATATAAATAGATCATAACGACATATGTCCACACAAATATATTTTTTTTTCAGAGTTATAGCTCTTTAAAAATTTTTTTATTTCTTATCATTATATAATTTTTATTACATATACGATTTATAATCCATTATATTCACTCCATTATAATCCACATATTCAAACAATGTTAAATATTATATGCTCAAGGATTTATTTGATATTTTAAAATTTATGCTAAATTTTTTACTACATAAGTTTTTACAACTTTCAACGCTTGCAACTCAGAAAAAATGCTATTTCTATAATATTTTTCATTTATATAATTTTAATAGATATGTTATTAAAGTTTATTTAAAAATATTCTACATAAAAAATAAAAAAATAATATCTAATAACAATATTTAGAAAAGAAAAAAAAGGTCAAGGTAAAATATTTTAAAATTTTAATATTTAAAAATTAACATCCCAAAAAATTTAAATTATTATTGTTGATATTATTTTACTTTGTAATAATATATTTAAAAAAGATATATAAAAAATGTAATTTTTGTCTTTAACACAAAAATATTAAAAAAATATTATATAAATATTAATAATTATACAAATATTATTATAGATATTGAAAAAATATTACAATTTTTAAAGCAGTTATTTGTTGACATAATTATTGCTGAAAAATCAACTATACAGGGTTTCCTAAAAATTTTGACACACCCGAAGTGTGAAGGTAAATTGAGCCAAACTGAGTCGAAAAGTCTTATACCATTTTGCAAAATTTGCAATAGTTTTTGCGTTATTAATTAAAATATGTGAGCTAATGAGCGCATTGGAAAGCGATAGGCCGGCATCAGCAGGCATGTACGAAGGATTTTCTTAGCAACGAAGGTATCATCTAAACAAGAGGTGACAGCGTGATTCCACCTCACTTAGATGATGCTTTTGTTACTAAGAGACGTACACAAGTAATCCGTCGTACATGCCTGCCGATACCGGCCTACTGCTTTCCAACGCGCTCATATTTTAGCTCACATATTTTAATTAATAACGCAAAATCTATTGCGAATTTTGCAAAATGGTACAGGATTTTTCGACTCAGTCTGATCCAATCTTCATACTTCGGGTGTATAAAAATTTTTAGGACACCCTGTATTTTATCTGCAATACTGCATAAAAAATAAATCTTTTTTATTTTTGTTCTACTTTTTATATTTTTTATATTATTTTTTTTGTAATGCGATTAGCAACATTAGTTAAGGTACATCATAAATCAACATATCACTTATGAGATCATAGTATTATATGTGTATTATTAAGATTCTTTGTGACATGTTTTGCTCAAACAATGTATTTCAGTCACAAACGATGTCGTCTTTACACAGTGCTGTGAAGCAATTAAAAATTAACAAAAACTTTAAGCTTATCGCTTTACAAATGTATTTATTGATACTGGTAAATTTTACTTTTCTTCCTAACTATTTATCATGCACATGCTTCTCTCGCTTTCTCTTTTCTGTTAAACGCTCTATTTTTTTACTTGAGAGCTTTCTGAATGTTTTTCATCGGATTTTATTTTTTCTTTTTCTTTCACCCTTTTTAGTTACGCGTACCTTTCAATATTCTAATAATCTTTTTGATTATATGTACTTCTCTATTAGTCTTACAAAATTATTCTTCAATATATATATATATATATATATATATACATACATACATACATATATTAATATTTATATATTAATATGGATAAATATTTATTATATAACTCTTTTCTGATTGTATATTAATGATTTTAAAGGCCATGACACTTCATAAAGATTAATCGTAATTATAAGTAAATCGACAAATCACAATTAAATGTTTCTACTACATTGTGAGAATGCTTAATTATGATTGGTCGATTTATTTACGGCTTTACAATTACGGTTTTTCACGTGTCATGAACTAATATTGACATAGGATGATCCGTAATTCGTGGTATAACCGGCTTGAAGCTGATTCTTTACAAAAAAAGTTGAAATTCTAAAAATAAAATTTTTTCAAATGAGGCTTTGTTTTTGATGAAAAATAAACTTTAAATATTATTAGTAAATAGTATAAGTATAGTACAGTATAATAGCGTGCACTTAGACGCCGTTGAACCGATTTCAATATCATTATTTATTATTTTATTTATAATGTTCAGTGCATAGTTTAACATAGGAAATATAAATTGAAATGAGACATATTTCTTTTAAAAATATTCTGAAAAAAATACTTTTTTTCTTATTTTATTTTTCTTATTTTCCTTTTATTTATTTTTATTAAAAAAATAAAATTTAAAAATTTTATTCTGCAATTTCAACTTATTTTTTCATGAAGAATTAAATTTTTGCCGGTTGTACCATAACCATCCTGTATATTGTCAAGGTCAGAATCCCTCTGAGTACTCTTCAAACAATTTCAAAAACTCTTTTTTTTATTATTTAGTTAAAAATAGAAGCTGTTATTATTTATTCAAAAACAATTAATTTAAATAAAAAACGCTGTGGTTTCTGTGCAAAAAAAAAATATTTGGTTATCAAGGATAGCAGAATTTTTTATGAAGTCAAAATATTCGGTTTTTTCCATGGTTTTGTAGGATAAAATCGGGTATCTATTTGAAAACATATAAAATACCGTAAAATTACATAATCTTTATTTACTTTAATCAAAATACAGTACAAAAATGTATTCTATAAACAAAAATCACAAATAAAGACGTCCTCTTGCTCTATACTGCTGCAGAACTTGCTTATTTAATTTTTGAATTTTAAAAGTTGCAGTCTCCATTTCCAATAGCTTTTTGTAGAGAGATAAAATTAGGATGGCAGTTTTTTTCTCTTTTCTCATTATATGAGATGTATAAGTACCCTTCAACACACGAAGAAAGTAACAAATATAGCGATTGTATTCCAATACAATGTGATGCTTAAAATTAGTGCAATATATTGTCAATACATACAGAATGCTGTATTGAAACAGATGTTCTGTGAAAAAAAAAAATCCACGACGACTGGTTTGTTGCCTCAATATCGATATATATATATATATATATATATACAAGTTGTGTCAAAAGTCTAGATACACTCAAATATTTCGTAAACGTTACATTTTAGAGAAAAATATTTCAAACAAAAGTTGTAAGGCTTAAAAAGATGTATTTAATGACAGTATTAATATGACCATAAGTGGCATTGCCAAAGTCAGGTCAAGATTAACTTAAAATTTTTTAATGGAAACCCCCATTTTTTACATATTCTTATAGCTTATCTCGAGAGCTTGTAGCTTATCTCGAGAGATCAAAACACTATTTTAAAGTATTAAGAATTTTTTGAGTTATTTTGTATCTTCATCTGACATATTTTAGTATAAAATATAAAATATCTCGAAAATTATTTAGTTCGATAATTGTATCGTAATACTTTTATGTACAGAATAATAAGAACGTTGAACAATTTTTTTCTAAATCCTTTTTCTCATATTGATATTATATTTTTGATTTTATTTTTTAGGATGTTTGTGAATAATTTTAGCAATTAATGTAGTAGAGTGATGTTTCTGTAATTTGATGGGTCATTTTTTCTATCCTTTTTTATATAAAAGGTAATGCTCATTTCCCATTCAGTAAGTATTTTCTGATTTTGCATGATTTTATTGAATAACGAGTGGATTGTTTCTGTGATGCAGTCCTTATCATATTTGATGAGTTCATTGGGGATTTGGTCCAACCCAAGTACTTTCCTGTTTCTGAGCTTCTTTATTGCATTTTTAATTTCGTCGGTTGTTATTGATGTACCACTGTTATTGTTTATAGATATAGGCGTGTCGTTATTTGTGTTTGTGGAATATAGTTGTGTGAAGTAGTTCTCCCATTGGATTCTGTTCACTAGATTAAGCTGCTTATATTCGTTAATGGGTCTTTTTTGGCATCTAAGCATTTTCCAGATCTTTTTTTGCACCCCGTAGAGATCATGGTCCATGTCAGCCGTGAATCTTTGCGAATAATCTTGTTTAACTTTTCTTATACTAAAATTCTATTCTGAGTTTCTACATATTGTCTGTGTGTGGCCGGGCTGACATTATTTTTGTAATTCAAATAACTGTCTCGTATTTCTTTAGCTAATGTTTTACTTCATCTGTAACCATAGTTTAGCGTTTATACGTTTGTTGATATTAACTTTTCGGGAGCTAAGAGCTTCATTCGCCGCATTCAAAATATTCTCTTTTATTTTTTTTTATAGGCTTCGTCTACATCATCTTAAACTGTCACACCACTTACCCAATATATTGGGCCAACCTTGCTCTGTACAAGTTTTGCATACTTTCGTCATCTATGAATTCTACATTTATTTTTTGTATGCAGGTTTCCTGTTTCTTGAATAGATAATATTTGGTGCGGATCTTACAATACCAAGTTATGGTCGATTCCTGTGTTTGCGGATGACAGTGTTTGCACATCTAAAATTTCTGTAGGGTGTACTGATCTGTTAGTGATAAAGTAGTCTATCGTTGATTTCTGATCTCTACTGTTGCCCCAAGTGTATTTGTATTGGGGTTTATAGGAGAAGTATGTGTTATTGATGCGCAATTCATTATTTGCGCAGAATTCAATTAGTATTTCCTCGTTTTCATTTGTCATATTCTCATTATATCTTTGTTTTATTCAAGGTATTACATTATTGCTAATTCTAGCATTTTGATTTCATATTATAAATATCTTTTCATTGATTATAACTTGTCTATTATGCGTGATAGTAGGTTGAAGTAATCTTCTTTTTCCTGAATCGTATCTGAAGCGTATATGCTAATTAAGTGAGAGGTATCCTTTTGGAATGCTAGCGATATTATTAGTATTCTGTCACTAATATATTAAATGTTTGTAATATGATTCTTAAATTTTTTCATGTATTAAGAACGCAAATCCTGAATGTGCTCTTTTATGTTTCTCTATTCCACTATATATAAAAAGGTATTGGTTGTATTTGGAGATACCACAGCCTTTACGCTTAGTTTTTGCTAGAGCGCATATATTGATTTTATGATTTTTCAATTCTAAGATGACCTCCTGGTCCTTGTTAGTCTAGGACCTGATGTGCCAATTGGCAACATATTTTTATGTTTGTTTTTCCGTTTGGTGTATCGTGTCCGTGTTCTAGTGGGAGTCTTAATATGTGAATTCAAAATCATTTCATCTTAGGCATTTTCTTTGAGCAAGAAGTATCTTGTCTCAAAGTATTTTGTATCCCAGAGTAAATGATTTTATGTTCCAAAACTAACATTCTTAATTATCTGGTCGATGTAAGAAACTTCACAAATACCACACAAAATTTTATAAATTATGTAGGATTCTTTCAATAGTTAGTTTTCTTGCATTTTGATAAAATTTCAATATTTATTTAAACCTATATGTGATCGGCCAATTTCTCCGTCATACATATTGGGTAACGCTATAAATGCCTGCAATGCTTGCAAATTTCAAGCGTCATAACTCGAAAAATACTTAATGAAAAATTACTTAATTTTAATGTTTTGGAAAGCTGTCGATGTGTTGCCACAAGAATATACAATAAAAAATAGGGGTTTCTATTAAAAAAAATTAAGGTGATCTTGATCTGATTTTGAAAACGCCACTCAAAGTCAAACTGATAAGGTTAATCGATAGATCTCTTGAAATCCTACAATTGTCGTATTTAACATTTCTGTCAAAAATGTTATCCTTCTGAGATATTCAAGTGTACCCATCTTTTTGATTCACTCTGTGTACAGAATGTTTCTGTAAAGTAAACGTCGTCCGCAATATTTCAAATCGATAAAACTCGTATAATATATAAAATATTTACATTATACCATACATTCATTTCAAACAGCGCTACAACTTTTTTTATGTCAAAATATTCACATAATTATCAAAAAATTAGATGATTATTTACATTCACGGACACCTCGCCTTGATCTTGACATATGTTTTCAAGTATATACATGATCCTGAATAATTTTTTCTTATAACTTAATCGACGACCTCTTATAATTTTTGAGATATTTAAAGTTAAAGTTTGAACCAAAAATGTGTTATTTAATTTTATTTGAAACAAAAATGTGTTATTTAATTTTATTTGTATATATTAATGAGCATTAGTTGACATTTGGTACTAATAAACATTAATGGATTTTATTAAATCACATTAGTAACATTAACAGATATTATTATGTAGTATTATTTAAATGAAAATTGACAAGAACATTTAAGTAAAGATACATTTCTTCAATATAAAATTTTCAAATATAAAACACATGTTATTTCTTTTCTGATAGTATAGTATAACCAATAATATAACATATACCAATGAATGTATACCAATGAAACCAATAATATATAGTATAATTTCAATTTTCGAAACCGATTATTTCTTCTATTGTAATATTTTCTTTCAATTTTCACTCTTATTCTAATATATGACTAAAATGATGAAAATGTTATTGCGAGCAACAACTTTTATTAACTTTTTTATTTTAACATATTCGTATAATTATAGAAAATATAAATACTATAGATAAAAAGAAATTTCTGATTTAAAGGATTTAGGATATAAATAGATGATTTATATAGGTGTCCTAAAATTACTGGACTTTCTCTTAATGGCAGATTCCTTAGAATATTTCAAAATGAAAATTCTAATACAAAACTGTCGAGTAATAAATGTTGCTATAATAATTATTAAACGGGAAGCGATTATGTTTTATGAATGAGAGAGCTTTTGCGCGCTCAGACACAGCAAGATAACAAGAAAAAAGTGCTCTATAAATAGGGCGCTCTTTTTATGATATTATGATTATTGTATAAATTTAGAATAGCATTGTCATTATATGTTTTACAGCTTCTTTACGCATTGCATTAGTACATTTTGTTACGAATAATAGATGTGAAAATTAAAAACGCCTAAAAAATGATTCACGTAAAAATTTGCGATATGTTTCAACATCAGTTTTCAGTTATAAAATGTAATAAAATCAGGTTTAATATTTATTTATTTTGCATTTTGCAATATTTTAGAATGTATTTGCAATGAAACATAATCATACAAACAATAAAATAAGTAATTAAAATAATTAAATATTCAAGTAAATAATTAAAAAACTAACATATTTAACAAATTTTAATTGTAAAATAAATCAACTAAATTATAATAAATGTTCAAAATGACCCTCATTGCATTCAATACATAATTTAATATTGTGCGCATCTTAATAAACTAATTGTTGCATTGGTAATCATTTTTTGCTATTGCTTCAATGATATTTTCTTCTAATTCTTTGCAATTATTAATTGGCTGCTTGTAAATATGTTCTTTTATGTGACTTCGTTATAAATAATCCAGAGACGACAAATCGGGTGATCGTGGTGGCCAATTTATAAGACCACCGTATCCTATCCATCTTTCCAAAAATTTTTCATTTCAAGAGATAGACGTACATATCTTGCATTATATGGCGGTGCACTATCTTGTTAAAAAATAAGCCTTATTGTCTTATATTGTCTTATATTTAATAGAATATTTTCTATTAAATGGAACAATTCTATTAATTCGTTATTCAAAAAATTTTTATAAATGTTGCCATTAAATTTTGTAGGCATTTCAAATGGTCCAATCTATAATTTAATATTAAAAATATTACATTATTTGTTACATAAGCTATAATACATATAATATACTAGATGTATAAAAATTAAAAAATATGTATAATGAAAAATAATTTATTATTAAATTATTTTGCAGAACGGCGCACCAATTTATACTAAAACGGTGTCGATAATTTCGAATATTCGTGTGGATCATCATTGTTCTAAATATGGGAATTATACGTATTGAATGAACCTTCGTATAAAGCAAAATTCATCCGTAAATAAAATTGTTCGAATGAAACTCGGTTCTTGTGTCAATAACAATATACAAAAATTAACTCTGCGTGCATAATCTTGCGGTAATAAATTGTGAACTTTTGTGAAATGATAAACATGCATTTTGTTATCAATAAGAATCCACATGAATACTATATTTGAAATCAATATCGTTCTGATATAAATCTATGAACCAATATACGGAATAATGTAACAATAAGTAAATATTATAAGTTATGGATATATCTTTGTTTATTGTATTTATTATAGCTTATCTAACAAATGATGTAATATCTTTAACATTTAATTACAAATTGAATTGTTTGAAATGCCTATAAAACTTAATGGCAACATTTATAATAATTTTTTGGATAACAATTTACCAGAATTTTCTTTTTCTTATTTTTTTCAAAACATGGTAAAAACGAACAAATCTCTGAAAAACTTTTTAGAGATAACGCCTCTAGATTATTTTCTGTGAGGTCATAAAAGAACATATTTATAAAAACATGTTTATAAGCAATAAATTAATAATTGCAAGGAATTAGAAAAAAGTAACTATTGAAGTAATCGCTATAATAAAGTCGAAAAGAAAAATATCGCAAATTTTTACTTAAATCATTTTTCAGATAGCTTTAGTTTTCGTACTCCTTATTCGTAAAAAAATGTACTAATGCAATACGTAGAAAAACGGTAAAACATATAATGAAAATGCTATTGTAAATTTATATGATAAAATCATAAAAAGAGTCTCCTATTCTAGAATACATTTTTTAATTGTTATTTCGCCGTGCCTGAGTGCGCGAAATCTCAGTCCTCTCATTCGAAAAAATTAATATAATCAATTCCAGGTTTAAAAATTATTATAGTTTCGATATTTTCATATTAGGATAGTCTTGAAATGTTCTAAAGAATCTGCCATTAAGAGAAAGTTCGATAGATTTGGGACGCCTTATATAGGATATAACAGAAAATATAGTGAATAAAATAATTCTAAAAAAAATTTGATTATACATTTATTCTTAAGACAAAGTGAAAATCATATTTTATTATAAAAATATGTTTATATATAAAAAAATATCTAAATAAAAAATGATAAAAATATCATAAATATCTTAAATATATAGAAGTTTTAATTCTAATAGATTAAAAGAAAGCTCGAGAAAATAATTGTAATTTGTAACAATTATGATCTGTCTTCTATAACATGATTAATTTATAACATTTTTTATTTTAGTTGAAAAATATTATTAAATATTAATAAAATTTTATAATATATGATATTTATAAAATATCTAAAAATCTCTTTTCTGAATTATGAACATAGTCAAATTTAAAATGATGAAATACATCCTTTTTATTTATTTTGAGTATTTTGCTAAGTAATAAAAATAACTAAACATGTTTATGTTATAGATACATAATTTTATTAATTCTACAGATAAATATGTGTGTATAAAGAAATAAAAAATTAATATTTAAAAGCAACGTTAATAAAGATCTGACAGGGATCTAAAGAAAAACCACAATACAAATTACCTTGGCAAATAAGAGCCAAATATGAACAATAATGAATCTAATCATTATACATACAGCATAAATTTTTTCTTAGTATTTTCCAATAGTTTGGTTTTCCAATAGATTCCAAGATAATCTGATCAAGATTTATTTTTTTTGGATATGCAACTCCTAAAATACATAAGCTAGGAAAATATGGAGGCGCGGTGATAATTAATAATTATATTACATATAAATAATTATTATTACTATATATTATATTATTATTATTATTATTATTATTGTTATTATTGTTATTGTTATTATTATTGTTATTATTGTAATTATTATTGTTATTATTATTGTTAATATTATTGTTATTATTATTGTTCTCATTATTGTTATTATTATTATTGTTATTATTAGTATCATCATCATTGTTATTGTTATTGTTATTGTTATTGTTATTGTTATTGTTATTGTTATTGTTATTGTTATTGTTATTGTTATTGT
>JBCEZY010000049.1:3486081-3506927 GCA_039654445.1 Cataglyphis savignyi
TCTCTCTCTCTCTCTCTCTCTCTCTCTCTCTCTCTCTCTCTCTCTCTCTCTCTCTCTCTCTCTCTCTCTATCTATCTGTCTGTCTGTCTGTCTGTCTGTCTCTCCCATTCACTCACTCATTCATTTACTCCCTTTTTATTTTCTTCCCTGTTTCTCTTAACATTATTGTGAAGAATTTTATAATTTTTGTTTTTTATCTTCTATTTTATAGGTAATATTTTTTAAATGTATTTGTCTATGAAAATACAGATCAATGTGCAAAACAACCACTTCAATAGAAAGCACTACATTTTAGGAGTAATAATAATATGCATAATTGATATGCATAATTACGTTCAACAATGTATTCTAATGTATATACAAATTTTTTATTTTTATTTTTTTTAATACTACATATATAAATTTTATCATTTTATATATATCACAAACCATATCTAAACTATAATTATCCATGATAAAGTCAAGTTTTTATATAAATGCTCAAACGTTTTTTTGATACTACTTTAAATATTCCACGCATACTACACATTCTATGAATTCGTGAATATCTCGTAACTGCGCAAAAATGGATAAAGCGGTATGCAAGCATTCGCGAAACTCACCAACTCTTAATATATAGTTAGATGAAAACTCAAATCTTATGCGTAAAATATCTTCAGGTTTTAATTTAAAACATTTTATGTTTTGCTGCTCACGTGATTTTTTTGCTATGTTGCTATTTGTTTATAAAATATATAGAATAAAAAAGTTATTTTTTAAATTTATATATATTCTCTTTCTATATTTCTCTTCAATAAAAAGTATTGTGATTGTACTTTTTATTTTAATTATGATCACTTTCTAATGCTATTTAATTTAATTAAACTACATGAAAACTATTATAATAGTACTACATGAAAAATATTATAATTCTAATCTTTCTCTTATTTTTTCTTATTTTATATTATTTCTATATTTAAATTACATGAACTCTATAATAGTATTAAATTATATAAAAGATTATAATTCTAAGCTTGTACTTTTTTCTTACTTTTTAATTATTTTATATTATTTCTATGTCTAATTATATATAAACAAAATACTCAAAATACGTATTAGAATTATTATAGAGCTCTGTGTATAAGTTAAACTAATTTTAATATAAGTAATAAGTAATAAGTTAAATAATTCTTTAGGAAAAGTTACATAATTTTATATAGTTATATTATTATACATTGACCAATATTGCTGATGATGGTCCAAAACTAGAACCAAAACGTTCAAGTAAAGAAGAAATACATATACAAAAAAATTTTTGCGTATTATTTACCGTGCCAGACTCTTAATTAGCCCAATATTTTCCAATTTTATATAGTTATATACAGAGTGTATTTTTCTTTATATGTTCATATACAATACATATTATATATACTAAAATACATTAAATATTAATAGTTAACATCGTATTGTACACTGATTTTTTCATAAGACTGACTCATTCTAGAATTATTACATTATGCGAACTCATAATTTCATCAAATATATTAAATTAAACCGAGTATCTCTCCCTAAACAAAGCATCCGCTTTTAAGCAAACATATAACATCCTTCATAAATGAATCCTCCGTATGCAACAATTAATAGAAATAAAATTATAAGCAATCTTTTTTTCCAAAATTATATGTGTGTATGCGCGCGCTCGTTGTATGTGTTAATCATAGAAGACATAGCTATATTTTATTATTTACCTTGAATGCATCCAAGTATGAGTAACAAAGACGTAAATAAGCAGTAGTGGCTTCTCGTCGACATGATTTTGTATCCACGATCACGCGCGAGAAGTTTATCTCGAAAGCAGAAAGCACTTCATAGAATATGAGGCACTTCATACATACACTTATAAGCACATCCTGTAACGATGTATGTACATGCATGGATGATTCCGTTACGTACTCCGAGATAGAAGATGACAAGGGAAAGAAATGAATTCCTTTTTTGAATACAGATCAACGTGCAGAACAACCACTTCAATAGAAAGCACACAAACCTCGCGCGACGCGAAACGGAAGCAAACTGAGCCATTGCTAGCTGTCCAAAGTCCGTATCAAACCTCTTCCCTTCCGCCACCTCATCGAGTCTCCCTTCCAGCCAGTTATAACCTCCCACCATCCTTTGCTCACGCGCTCACCTCGCATTTCGCGTTCCACCGTTCGCACCATCAGACAAACCTCCCTCTTTACGTTCGGTACCCCTCCTGACACTTCCGGCAACGCGTTTGCATCACGCTTCTCGCTCATTTTTCCATCCTCACGGATCGTTCTATCCTTTTTCACTTCTTTCAACGTCCACTCCCCTGATACATCCCCTTGATGTCGTGACGCTTCTCCAACATGCTTATTCCTACATGTCAATTTATCGCGTCTCCAGTTTATCGAACGTAGGATTATCACGTTGCGACGCTACATCGGGCACACGTTTTGTCATCCGCTTGAGTATCTCTCGTGGATAATATATGTTTTACCGTGCGCGCCACTATTGATCGTACCCCCTCAGGATTGTAATGAATCGTGACATTTACCAGAACTACGAGATACAATTTTTCTTTATTTGATTTTCTTGTTATCTTAAATATATTACTCTACCATATACTTTTTGTTTATATTCAAATGCATTTTATGATTTTTATGATAATCTTAAAAAATTCTCACACAAACACGCACTTATAATTTTTTTTTGAAATAATTATATGTTTTTTTTTATTACTTTTACTATTTAAAATATTATTTTTATTTATTGATATAAAAACGAATAGGAGAGATTTTTTTCTGTATAACATTAAATTATTAAAACTATATAAAATATTTTAAACTTTTTAATATGTTATTATTGTGAAATAAAAATTGTTTATTTATATTAGATGTATAAACAAAAGATTTATTAGCAGTATAAACATGAAACTCCTTTAGCTAATAAATAATTGAGAAGAATCTTTTATAATATTTTTATTTAAAAAAGTGCACATTAATACAATAATTTTTAACAAATTATTTAAAAAAAGGAATTAAAATAGATGCCAAATCTTTGCGCAATCGTTCAAAAAATTATTGTACAAAAAGATGTTAGAATTAAACAATTAAATAAGAAAACTGGCAAATAAGTATTAATTTAATACATCAAAAAATACTTTATACAAAGAGACATTATTTTTACTTGTTTACTGTTTATTATTGTTTATTATTCAAATTTGTATTTTACTAAAAATTATATTATAAAAGAAAATGCGCCAATTGTGAATAAAAAATTATTCAATGTAAAAGTTATAATACCAAAAAATATTGCAAAATATATAAAATTCATAAACATTTAATGCAAAAGAACGTAGCACTTCTATATAACAATTTATTCATATTGGTATTACACAGTATTGTAATTAATACAATATTTTGTGGTCAATAGAAACATTACTAGAACAATGAAAACATATTTGACTACCATATAAAATAATCTGTATAACTTACAATAATTTTCATCAATCCTATTTTAAATTTGTAAACAAAATATTTAAAACCTTGTTATAATAGCTTATTATATTATTCACGTTACTTTTGTACAATTGTTATATCAACATCAAGTTTCTTTGCATTAAATTTTTATAACTTTTTTATTTTTTTGCAATATTTTTTAACATTATAAATAGATATCCGATTTTTTTATGTAGATATTTATTATTATAGAACTAAGAGATTCGAGTTATTTATAATATCCAACATATTTATACTATAACATATCCTAATATACACTTCCTATGCAAAATATATGCATTTAAAATAAGGGGATGTACCGTTTGTTTCTATTTCCGATTGCCTATAGCTTCATTTGCCTACAACATTTTGTCGACAGCTTCAATTGTCGACATTCCCGATTGCCTACAGAGCGATTGCCTACAAACATTATTGTACACATATAAAAATTAAAAATACAAACGCGTGTTTATACACGTTACAAATATGTTTGTACACGTATTATTGTGCACATACACATTTTACACATGACATTATTGTGCACATAATATAAGAAATTCATATTAACGTTTTGTACACATGACGTTATTGCGCAGATACACATTGTACACATTCGTATGATGTTGGCCACTAACATTTTTTTTAAATAATTATGTGTCAAATCAATTGTATTACAATGTAAAGCAAGGTCCACCCAACCTACCAGCGGGGTGGGTGCAAAAAGAAGGCCGAAGGCTCGACTTGCACCTTCCCCCCCTTCCCCCCTCGTGTGTGTGGTGTGTCGCATGCGCGCGCGCGTGTGTTTCCTGTCCATGCATGTACTTTGGTATATTTCAAACTTTTAATAATTAAAAATTAATTATAAACTAACAAACAAAAATAAATGCACTACAATCATTTACAAACAAAATGCAATTGATTTCACACATAATTATTTAAAAAAAGTGTTAGTCGTCGGCTAACATCATATGAATGTTTACAATGTGTATGTGCGCAATAATGTTATGTGTACAAAACGTTAATATAAATTTCTTATATTATGTGCACAATAATGTCATGTATACAATATGTATGTGCACATTAATATCATGTATCTAATTTGTATGTGCACAATAATGTCATACAAACGTACGTTCGTATTTTTAATTTTTATATGTGTACAATAATGCTTGTAGGCAATCGTTCTGTAGGCGATCGGGAATGTCAGCAATTGAAGTTATCGGCAAAACGTTGTAAGCAAACGAAGCTGGAGGCAATCGGGAATGTAGGCAAACGAAACCTCCCCGTAAAATAATATGTGCTATAAAAATAATATGCATAATAAATAAAAAATATATATATGTAAAATATATGTTCTTATTAAAAACTATCTTTTATATTAATTATGTTTATTTATGTTACTATAAATATTATTCATCAAAAACTAGTAAATATATTTTTAGTGTTTTTTTTATTATTTTATTTATATTTTATTTATTTAGAAAATTTGTGTTAAATTTAGAATATATCGCATGACCCAAATAATTCACATATATTTTTGTGTTAATTTAATGTTATATAGATATATTAAATAGTGACTAATATTATGCTAATATTATGCTAATATTTCAACATAAAATAAATGTAAACATTGTAATAATTTGAAATAAATTTTGTAAGAAATCGACAAATTCTTAATAATAAAATTTAGAAAAAAATTATTGACAGTCTGCAATGACTCTAACTTTTATCACAAAATAAAATCAACATTTTTTTCTGTAAATTTTAACAGATAAATCTTATTGTTAATACGGAACATAAATCTATTGTAAAATTAAAGATATGTATACATTGTATTAATTGTACACCTTTTTTCGGTTGTTTAAATAATTAATTTGAATTCAATTAATACAACAGCAATATATTTAATTAATGAATGTATTAAATATTTAACCGATTTATATGAAAAATTTCAACCGATATATTTTTTTTAACAAGAAAACAAATTTTTCAACTGTGTATTTGTTCATTTAATATAATTAACACAATTATTTTGGAAATTTATATATTTATAAAAAAGTTTATGGAAAAAATATTATAAATTATACAAAATAAATATTAATTATGTAAATAAAATGTTATTTAAGAATTATAATTTAAATCATAATAAACAATAATATTTTCTTAAAACTGGAAATCTGTAATGTTTATCGAACAAAAGATTATTGTATGTAGAAAGTGAACTAGAAAATAAAAAGAAAACGACAATCTTATATTATAAAATACATAAAATTATTTAAAATATATGAAAATATGCAAAAAATATGTAGTTACATGAAAGTCCGATATCTAATTATAACTTTTGCAAAAAAATATATATAAATAAGATATATATTTAAAAAGCTATATATTTAAATAAATTTTTATTCTCAATTACTTTTTATATTATAAATTTTTGTAAAATTAGCACAAAAAGATAAACAATAGACGTTTAACAATAAAAATAACGTTTCTTTATATGTATAATGCCTTTCTTATGTATTAAAAATTAATATTTTTTTATATAATAATATTTTTAACGGGTGCATGGATTTGATGCCTTTCTTAATCTTTTCTTGAAAAGGTAATTTTTTTAAACAATATTTTTTAATGATACATCAAAATTGATAAATATCTAATTTGGATTTTTAAATTAATAGATTTATATACAACATAAAATAAGATCAGGTTTCCAATAAATGTAATTGATGGTATTAAAATTGGTCTTGTAAAAGAAATCAAGAGACACGGTAGTGTTTCGCGCCAAGTGGACGCGAAGCAAAGACCAGCAATGGCGAGACGCACGTGTATCTATACGCGTGTATACGCGATTCGGCCAATTAAGAGTAACTGAAATTATCAGTTTCTCAATAATCGCTGAACGGATTGAATTCTTATTAGGCTTATTTGATGGCTTGGATTTCAATTATATGAGGAAAGTATCTTTTCTTTTGTTCTACATGTAATATAAGCGAAGATATTACGATGCAAAGTTCGAAACAAAAAATTTATGAATAAGAAACGTGTTGGTTGCCTTAGTTGTCTTAGTCGTCTCTGAACAAAAATACAATTCTCGTTTGTACCGCATTACAGCAGCGGCGTTCATAGCTAACAGTATTGTATTGTAAGTATATATCCCTACAAAAACATACCTTTTTAAAAAAAGGTAGAAAAAAGGCACTAAGTGCATGTACGAGTGAAAAAATGTTACGCAAAAAATTGTATTTTATTTTTAAATTACTGTAAAAAACTGCTCTACAATATTATGTCATTTTAATTCTATTCCAAACAGTTATTAATTTAAAAATAATGTTGTACGAAATAATAGTAATTTAAATTTCTTAAATAAGTCAATCAAAAAATGCACCAAATGTGTATGAACAAATATTTATACTATAAAGTTTATTTTTTTTATTATTTTCAATATTAAGAAAAATTCTATTTAATAAATTGCAATATAATTAAAATAATATAGACTCAGTTAATTAATTAATAAATATATTAATTAATTATATTAATTAATTATGTTTTAATTAATTATATAAATATAGCTAAAATAGTTATAATTAACTAAGTGCACACAATTGTATATAATAATGTATGTATTTAATATTCATCTGTGGCATCTCTTTGATAGATCTTCCCATCAGCAAAATTATTGATTAATATTTGCCCCTCTGAAATAAAAATATACAAATAAAAAATTATAAAATTATATTTTTAAATGCGTGCAAGATAATTTTTATAAATTAAACTTTTTTATCGTCCTCTTCCTTCTCATCTTCTTCCTTGTGCTCTGCTGCCCCTATACGTAAATAATAATTGGTATAGGAATCTGACAATATGCTCTTGCTGCCGGCGGATGCCTGTAGCCCTTCTTCTTGGTCTACAAACTGTAAAATACGAACAAATACAAAATTAAAATTAATATGTTCTGTTACAAAGTGCAAATATATATATATATATATATATACACATACACACACACAGTGTCCGGAGTCGTTCGCATCACCCGCCGTGTGCAGGTGGAGCAGGCAAAACTGAGAAGAAAAGTCCTTTATCATTTTGTCTTATAACGCTTAATGAAGGAATTATTATTGAATAAAGTTTGGTAAATATTCGCTGATTTTTAACTGGACGCACAGTGAGTCGCACGTAGTGTGCGTGAGCGCTCAACTGTGCGGTTCACCGACGTGCACCCGGCTAAAGATCGGCAATGATTGATCAGATTTTACTCAATAATAATAACTTTTTCAATAATTGTTATAAAATTAAATAATCAATAGTTTACTCTTTGACTATCAGCCGATGTTCACTTCTGAAATAAAATTACTGTAAGAAAACCTAAATAAATTTGATGGGAATTTATTTTCATTTAATAAACGATCGCGATTATACAGAAAGAAATAATAATGAACATATTAAATTTAAAAAAATAATGAATATCCCTAAAAACTTATCTTTTAGGTAAATATTCAGATTATGTTACACATCACCGATGACTTTGACCTTGACATAGGACAGTTTGTCAAGGACAATGATCCTAAGTAACTTTTCCTTATAACTTAGCTGGCGGTCTCTTATAGTTTTTGAGATATTTATTGTTAAAGTTTTACAGTTTTAATGTATTTTCGGTAATTATTTGCTTTTAGAAGAGCACTTTGATGGATCAGAACGACCTTGACCTTGACATATCATGACCCTGAGTAAGATAAAAAAAATTTTAGCCGTCGGTCGCTCATCATTAAAAAGTTATTAATAAAAAAGCTTGAAATATACCAAAGTACATGCATGGACAGGAAGCACGCGCGCGCGCGCGTTCACACACGCACGGAGGAGGCAAAAAGGGTCTTTGGTCCCCCTCCTGCACCCACGCCGCCGGTAGGCAGGGTGGACCTTGCTTTATAATATAACATGTATTTTGTAAGTTGTAAAGCGAGGTCCACCCTGCCGGCGGGGTGGATGCCGAAGGCCCCTTTGCACCTCCCTGTGTGTGTGTGTGTGTGTGTGTGCGCGTGTGTGCGCGTGTGTGCGCGTGTGTGCGCGTGTGTGCGCGTGCGTGCGTGCGTGTGTGTGTGTGTGTGTGTGTGTGCGCGCGCGCGCGCGTGTGTGTGTGTGTGCGTGTGTGCGCGCGCGCGCGTTCTACCTGTCCATGCATGTGTTTTGGTATATTGCTTTTTTTTAATAACTTTTTAATAGACAATGTTCGACGGCTAAAACTTTTTGAATGTTGTTCAGAGTTATGACCTTGACCTTATGTCAATATCAAGGTCGTTCTGACCATTAAGGTGCTCCTCTAAAAGTAACTAATTACCGAAAATACATTAAAATTGTAAAATTTTAACGTTAAATAAAAGCTATAAGAGACCAGTTAAGTTATAAAGAAAAGTTACTCAGAATAATGTCCTGGACAACATATGTCAAGGTCAAGGTCATCGGTGATGTGTAACTCAGGGAAGCCAGAATCAGGTCCCACGGCTTACGGCTCGCGACATGCACACAAGTATAAACTGCGTACTGCAGACTGAGCTTCGGCTAGTTTCGGAGAATAGAGAAGAACAGATGCTACGCTTTATGTTTCCTTCTCGCTTTCATCGAGCTGATACCTGAAGGCGATGGGCGATGATGAATTTATTACGTACGACAGCATTAAATGCTTTTCCGACTCGCGGACTTTTTATTATATATGTTTTTTTACTATATTAAATTATTATTATCATATGCATTAAATTTTATTATTATATGATAAAAGATATATTTATGTGTAAGAATTTAAAGAATATTTTTTAATTATTTTATATTACTTTAATAATTATTTTATTAATTAATTACACAAATATATGTATTAAATTATAAATATCATAAAAAGCAACGGTGAGGACTTTCACACCACCCATGAGGTTTCACTAATGGCGCGTTAGGTTTTACGTAGAGCTTCACCTAGAGCTCTATTATACCACATTTTATTTATATATTTTATAGATATATATTTTACATATCTATATTTTATGTTTTTTATGAACATAATGTCTATTACAGACATGATAACTTTTAAACGCAATCTTTATAAATATATACTGTCTTTTGTCTTTTGCAGACATAATGTCTATTACAAACATAATTTTTAAACGCGGTCTTTACAAATATATATTGTCTTTTGCAGACATAATGTCTGTTACAGATTATTATGTGAAAATTTGTTACACTTAAAAAAAATAAGTAAATTATTTTTGTTATATTATATGAATAATAATGCGCATAAAATACAAGTTATTATTTTTTAAACATTATTATTGCATGTTGAATCATTGGATGTTGAAAGACTAGCAATATTATAATTATCTGCATTATGTAATTTGAGACTGCTTTTCTGTTTTTTAGAAGTATTATATAATATATCCGATTACATGATAAATGCTTTTCATCAATCTCCATGTCTAAAATAGTTTCTTTTCTTGTTTTCAATACTGATTTTAAAACACAAATAGCATTTATAAAAGAAGACGAAAATTTATTTCGCCTTTTTGTTTTTACATCTGTTAAAATAGAAAACATTCTTTCTGGATCAGCATTTAAATTTGGAAGTGATCTAACAGCATTTAAAAGATGTTTGAGATTGAGATATTTATCACTATTAGTGGAGTACTGATTTTATAAAATTTGTTTCCACATATCATCAAAACTTAATTCTAGTAGCTCTTTTTTTCTATTATTGTAAAATCTAAATGTGAAGTGAGCCATTCTTTCTTCAAACCGTTTTCGTCAAAACCGCCAAGAGTTCCAGCAATAAAAGAAACATCATTAAACGATCCACGATTCTCTACATTGATGTTTCTCTATCAATATTTAATAATGCTAGATTACATTCAAAAACTTTTAATTTTGATAAAAATTTATCATTAATTGTAATCTTTTTTTAATTTCCTCAGCGGCAGTTACATAAAATTGCAAACAATTTTTTCGAATATTTGTAACTATTTCTGCATGCCCTTTCTTCAATAATTCATTGAGATATTCTTCACATTCGGTTCCTAAAAAAAATTCTTCCAACGATTTTTGATTCTCATTATAATCAAATTTAATATTACTATATAAATTATTCAAATGCTCTGACTTTAAAAAGTATTTACAAACTGTGGTTAAAAATGCTACTGACTTTGGCTGTAATAAATGTATTCTAGCTTCCACTGCTTGAAAAAATGCATTAAATGAATTTAAAAAATTTAAAATATGCTATAAAAATAAGAAATAGGCTTTTATATCTAGATTTTGCATCATAGATAATAAATATGTTTCAGACTTTTTTTTCACTTATAGTAATTTCGTTCAGAAATAGCTTGATAATATCCCAAGATTCAAGAAGTCTTTCAACACATGAATGATGAGAAAGTCACCGTGTATTAGACAATTTTAAAATTTTTAGGTTTGTTTCTTGAAAACATTTACAGAACTCTTGATAAATTGCCGAACGTTTCGAACTACTGTTAATAAAAGTTGCGAATTTTTTAAAAAATTCTTTGCATTAGTCCGGTATTTTAGCACATGCGGCATACGCAACTAATGCAGTAGAATGGCAAGGACATGGAAGTGTAATTAATTTTTACAAAATTTTTTCAACTTTTTTTATATAAAAGATGTTTTCCTACCATTACGAACGCATTATCACATGACAAAGCAATAATATTTACAAATGGAATATTCAGTTTCCACATTTCAATTTTAAAGGCATTAAACAATTTTTCTGCGCTGCAATCTTTCGCATCAATATTAATTAATTTTACTAATTGTGAACAAATGTTTAATGTTTTGGATCAACGTACCGAACAAAAAACGTCATCCATTTTTCATTTAAAATATCAGACGTTTCATTAATAAAAATTGAAAATTTAGTATTTTAAATGCTTTCGACTACACGATCTGTCTCAATCCGACATAGCACATTTGAAATAATATTTGTACATTTTGTTCGGCCCATACTCATCTTTCAAAACATTATAATTCTTTTCCTATTTTATGGAAAAAAGTAAGAATATCGTTTGCCGATTAATGCGAAATATTTTTATCAGCAATTAACGCGGCATAGCGAATTTCTGCTGATTTCTTTCGCTCTTCAAATGGCAAAAATAATTCATTTATATCTTCACTGGATTTATTTGTTTCATTTTCTTTACATTTTATAATATGTTTTTTGGATTCTGCATGATGATAGATTTGAGACAAACCACTAACAACAGATATATTACAAAACGCCCAGAAAAATGAACTAGCATCATGTGATACTTCACGTAGCCACGGCTTAAATAAATCAATCTCTAACCATTGTTGTTTAAAACGTTTAAAATTGTTTTTTGTGATATTTTTGGTACTGTTATATTGTTATTATTTAATAACACATTTTCTTTATGACTTGCAAAATCCGCATGTCTTATAACATGCGACATATTGCACCTAAAATTTTTATTGCATACAATACAATGAAAAAGGCTATCATCAAATGATACTTTACAAGATTGAAATCGATCATCTTTAAGTCAAGCTTCTGAAAAGTTTCGCTTAGGTTTCTTTGTTTCGGACATTTCTATATAAAATTGTCAATGAAAACGCTAAGATTAAAAATGAAACCAATAAAAATATAAATAAATTTAAAAACTTACAATTGGAATAGGAATTATTTCTGAGATGTGCCCGCGTACCACTTATCTAGTCGTTTCGGCAAGAAAACAGACGAGAATCTATCTTACATGCTTGAAAACGTCGAAATTGTTCCAAAACAACAAGAAAAAAAACAGCTTATATGTTCAGTATATAATGTGATCAGCTTTATAAACTAATTTGGGGATATAGAGAGAAGCGGACACGACTTTGCGTCTATTTCTAAACACAAGCAAAAATCTGACGAAAAGCATTTATCTCTCATGTAATCGGATATATTATATAATACTTCTAAAAAATAGAAAAGCAGTCTCAAATTACATAATGCAACAATTATAATATTGCTGATCCTTCAACATCTAATGATTCAACATGCAATAATAATGTTTAAAAATTATAACTTATATTTTATGCGCATTATTATTCATATAATACAACAAAAATAATTTACTTATTTTTTTTAAGTGTAACAAATTATCACATAATAGTCTGTAATAGACATTATGTCTGCAAAAGACAATATATATTTGTAAAGATCGCGTTTAAAAATTATCATGTCTGTAATAGACATTATGTCTGCAAAAAACATTATATATTTGTAATTTACGTCCGGTAGACTTAACAAATATATTTTTTTTTTGTGTGTTTCTTTTACTAACATATAAATTACGTCTGGCAGACTGCATGATTTCTTTCACCGACTGTTTTCTTTCATCGAAAATTTGTTAGTAACATAAATTTAGGTTCTAAGAAATAGTTTACGTCTAACAAAAAAAATAAACAGACGAAATCTGGGAAGCAGGACTGTGTAATCCCGCTGTCGAAAGTCAAGATATAAAAAACAGATCTATAAATTTAAACATTACGGCTCTGAAAGTCGAGAATTTTACAAAGGTTAACAGACAGTCAAACGTTAGAAATTTAAAACCATGTGGATATGGATGACAAACAGACAGCGAGATATTCAAGTTCAAGCTCGGGTATCAGACTCAAGAACTCTAACCAAAAAAGAAGAGCAAGGTACAGAACTATTCACAAATCCGGAATTGAATACTTGCGACATTTGACACCACATGCTTGCCTGCCAAACTACTCTCTTATATTATCTGTTTATCATAAATTTCAAGTAAAATGTTAACTTAGCTGGTTATAACGAACCGCGCATGACTCAATCCGTAAAACGAAAATCTCACCTTCACTCGATAGCAACTACTCTCCATTGGTCGAATTCAATATTATAAGCAAAAGTCTTCACCAATACCTATGATTTAAAAACTTAAAGGAACTAGGAGAAACCGGAGGGCGTGAATAGAAAAAACTATTCTTTAAACTAGATTAACGAACCAATGGAGAGAAGGAGCAAAAGAGGTTAATAAGCACCGGAATATTCGCGAAGTTCATTAGGAATTTTTTCAAGTCATGCGACACTTCGTCATGTGCATCGAGGTCATTCCTGATTCGTTTTATTGTTACATTCAGTGCGGCTCTCTAAGTGTTGACTTGCACAGTGTGAATAGTGCTAACTCTAACAGTGCGATTGGCGAATAGTGAATCATGAGCGCACACCTGAGGTACATCAGGATCGACCACCGGATTTCTTAGCCAGCAGCCTTGTATCCGAACTCCGTCAATACAAGTCTCATCGCATTCTATATAGTGAGTTTACTAATTATTTTTTTTTTTTGTTTTTTTTTTCTCTCTTTTTCTTTCATTTGTTTCTTACACTCTTTTCTCCTTTCTCCAGGGAAAACAGTTATAAGACAATTATTTCTTCTTTTATTTTAATACTTTCTCTTCCTCTGAATATCCATTCAAAGACACATATATTTTTTATATTAATACTTCCTGTTATCGCATATCTCATCCACTTTCTTTTCCTTGTGGATCGGCGAGTGTGAATAACTTAAAGATTCAACAATAACGTTCCGGATCGATGTTCATTCTCAGCTTCAGGTTCAATCTTCCTTTTTCCTTATGGATCGGCGAGTGTGAACAACTTAAAGATTCGAACGTAACGTTCCGGATCAGTGTTCACACTTAGCTTTAGGCCTAAATCTATCTTTCCTCTCATGAACCAGCAGGTGCAAATAACCTAAAGATTCTTAATGAAAGAATCAGCACTTAGCTTTAGATCCTAAATAATTATTTTCAATGCATCTTTATTAATAAATTTTATTCTTTGTTCTTTTAATTAAAATATATTATTTCTTTCATCCACTCCATTCTTCCCTTTTTATCCCATTATCTTGTCTTTCAAAAGATAAAAAAATAAGAAAGAAGGAAAAATAATTGTCAATTGTTTCTTAAAACTAATAACTACTACTTTACTAAAAACATTACGTGTCCTCCTTCAGTAGACACAACATGAAAAACCAAACCTACTACGGCACAGTTACGGCGATGGGGAAAGAAATTACGCGCGTAATAGAAAAAACAAAACCATACGGAAACTCCTGGCTCGGGCGTCCGCTGATCCTAATTTTATAATCGACTATAGTAGACTTAAATTAGATAAGAAATTCGAAACAAAGGCACGACAACTATTAATTAATCGACCGACACACATAACAGACAATCTTCTCCCCTCATATTCACCTGTCTCTTCTCCGTCAAAATCCATACCCGATGACTTCCCGGAATTTGCGCAACCTTGTTCCCCTCCACCTCCCTCTAATTATTCCCCTGTAAATTTTGAAGAACCTCAGTATTCGAGGACCTCTCCTCTCCCGTTCAAATATTCACCTCCCCTCAATTATCAACCATCAAATCCTCCTCCCTATCAACTACCGCAACCCTCATCTTCCCCTCCCCTTCTCGAAAATCTTCCTCCCTATCAACCACCGCAACCTTTAACTCCCCCTCCCCCTTTCGAAAATCCTCCTCCTTATCAACCTCCGCAAGCCTCAACTTCCTCTCGCCCCTCGCCTCTCGAATCATCGGACCTCCCAAAACAGTCCAATGTTTTCGGGAAATTCCGGGAATTCTTAGAAGGGCTACCTGACTTTAAAGAAGAATCGCGGAATTTCAAAACGGAATCCTGCGATCCCAAAAAGTCCAAAGGACCGGAGCCCCTCTTCGAAGACCTAGATCGCGAGAGGTGGTATTGCTATTTAGTTAAGCTATTTCCCCCTTTCCCTATTTCCCTCAAAGATAAAGACTATCGCATCGGCTCCGATATAGTCGACCTCCATCAATTCTACGAAATCCTCTATACTTTCCCTCCCGATACTATCATGGCTTTCGTTGTTCCAGATGTCCCGTTCCCTCTTGCAGTCCCTATCGAGATCTTCTGGATGAAGTTCCCTCCCCCCTCTACAGTTGAATTCGAAAATTTTTCCTAATCCCTCCCCTTATTACCTCATTTTACCTTTTGTTTATTTTAATTACACTGCTACATTGTAAGACCCAACCGGAATATAAATTTTAATTTGTCCTTCTCGATTCCGATTGATGACCTCCGCACTAATGTTACACTCGCGAACAAACAATTCTCCATACATACACATTCACACTCATACCTCTAAATGTAAATTCTTCATAATATACTTAAATGTATCTACAATAGTAATTAACTATAAATGTATATACAATAGTAATTAACAATAGGAATTAACAATAGTTATTTCCTTTTTTTGAACAAATACCAAATAATTTGGAATAAATATAATGTTAACCTCATAATTCATGTAGATTATTAACCTGTTCTCTTTCCAGTACCCTGATATCGCACAAGGTCTCGTCCTGGGTAATAGGGATTTAGTTCCTTTACCGAAAAAGAGACCATCGAACGAACATAGTAAAAGCGACCCTTCCGGTCGTTGATCTGTCTTAGGCCCCTGTCAATTCGTTCGTCTCCAAGACACTCGTCTAGCGTTTGTCTAGCGGAGTTAGATTGGTTACGCCTTCCCGCTGGCTCTGAGTTTAAAGAGTCTGGATGTAACATTTGTAAAGACCGTGTATAAAAATTATGTTTGTAATAGACATTATGTCTGCAAAAGACAAAAGACAGTATATATTTATAAAAATTGCGTTTAAAAATTATCATGTCTGTAATAGACATTATGTTCGTAAAAAATATAAAATATAGATATGTAAAATATATATCTAGAAAATATATAAATAAACTGTGGTATAATAGGACTCTAAGTGAAGGTCCACGTAAAACCTAACGCGCTATTAGTGGAACCTCATGGGTGGTGTGAAAGTCCACTCACCGTTGGTTTTTATGATATTTATAATTTAATACATATATTTGTGTAATTAATTAATAAAATAATTATTAAAGTAATATAAAATAATTAAAAAATATTCTTTAAATCCTTACACAAATATATCTTTTATCATATAATAATAAAATTCAATGCATATGATAATAATAATTTAATATAGTAAAAAACATATAATAAAAAGTCCGCGAGTCAGAAAAGCATTTAATGCTGTCGTACGTAATAAATTCATCGTCGCCCGTCGCCTTCAGGTATCAGCTCGATGAAAGCGAGAAGGAAACAGAAAGCATAGCATCTGTTCTTCTCTATTCTCCGAAACTAGCCAAACCGCAGTCCGCATATATACGCGGTTTATGCTTGTGTGCGCGTCGCGAGTCGTAAACCGTGAGACCTGATTCTGGCTTCCCTAGTGTAACCTAATCTGAATATTTACCTCTTTTTAAAAAAACATAAAAAAGGCACTAACATACTCGTCAATTATGAAAAACTGTTATATGTATTTACAAAATAGTTATTTTAATTTAATCTGTATAAAATAGTAATATTTTAAATAATTGAAAATAAAAATTATAAAATATGTTAACCAAAAGAAGTTGTATCTACAAATTTAATTGTTTTAATTTCCATTTATAAAAATAATGATATCAAAAAGTTGTATTAACTGAAAATATTAAATCATACAAATATTTGAACATTTTCAAAAACGATAAACCTCTGATTAAGCTTTTAACCAAAGTTTGTCTTTGACTTGAATATAAAGCACCTTAATGGTTTTTTTGGCAATAAGGCCCCGTTTGCTCCCTATGCCCCCATAAAGATTCAAACATTTTTGCTGTATATAACTTTGTACATAACTTTTTTTTGTTCAATTTTTTAATAGCTTAATTTTTTGTTTAAAACTTTTTTTCTAAAATCAATATTTTCGAAGCAGATCCAATACAGCAGGTCTTATACAGCAAAAATGTTGAGGAGCCTAGGTCCATAGGGCATAGGGAGCATAGGGGGCAAACGGGACCTCGTCGACAAAAAATCCTCAAGATGCTTCATATTCAAGTCAAAGACAAGCTTTGGTTAAAATTTCAGTGCAATTGGAAGTTTTTCGGAACTTTACATTCTTTTTGACATAAATATAATATTTTTATATAATATTTTTAAACTTTCTATATCAATTAAAAAATCAATTTATTGACTAGAATTTATTAATAACTGTCCATTTTTCAGTTTTAAGGTTAACAAACATTGTTTGCATCTTCCAATTTCTTTAAAATAACTTTATGTATCAAGATTTATCGGACATTTATAAAATTTCTGTCTTAAGTTTCTAGAATTAAAAATATCAAAGTTATTTATTATATAAAGAAAATCTTCTGTTGCTTTTGATTGAAATGCTGTTGATTTTAATCAAAATTTTCTAGATGTAACATTTCTGCACATTTGAAGAGTATTTGCAACAAATGAGTTAAATACTTGGACAGCAATACGTACTTTCATTTTTTTTTAAATGATATTTATGTGTTCTTTTTGCAATTTGTTTCACAAATGTAATCTTTTATTTTCTTAAAATTCATGCAGCGCAACAATATAATCCCATTTCATAGCCCCGTTTTTATTTACGGTACATTTATAGTTTCCTAAAGTATTAACTTAAGCATATGGCATGGATTTAAAAATATTATTTGTATTAATAAAATATTATTTGTATTAATAAAAAAAATTTATTTATATTAAATATATATTAAATATATATTATTATATGCACTTTATGTTTTGAAATGATGTTCAAAATGTGTCTGCAAATATTCAGGATTATTAATATTGCTCTTTAAAAAATATATCGTGTTTAAATTATTTGTTGTTACATGTTAGAGATTTTATACATATTGCATAATCATGTAACATCGATAAGCATTGAAGAATTAAATTCAGTTTTTATTCTCAATTAAGTAATAATGTAATAATTAACTGTTAATAAAGAAATATCTTATTGCTATCTTTCATAATTCATTAATATCCACGACTAGAAATATAAATACTTCTTTGGCAATATTATGTTCCTCGTTAAGTATATTATTGTTAATATCACAGTATCCACAAAATATTTTTCTATCAAATTCTATTTTCTACCTTATCGCTATTTCATCAATATACCAAACAACAAATGTTGCGCATTATTGCCGTTTACATTTTTGATATAATATATTTTATGTAATTTGTAATTGCTCTAAAGATAGTCTAAAAAAAAGGACCAAAACATACACTTTTTGTGATTATATCTATCACTAGTTGAAATATTAATAATTTGATAAAACATATGCGTAAAAATTACCGCGCTGGTTCTTGATTGCCTTTTGTCTTCTTTGTATGATGTAGTCTATTCTACTATATTGTTTGCTTGGAGACAGGAACGTGTAAAGGAGGTATTTGGTAATAAAATCGATGGTTTGTGTATCAAATCAATCTATATATATTTTCGTTTGGTTTACATTCGATTGCATTGGCGAGAAATATAATCTATTAAGACTTAGTGCCGTTGGCCTCCTCGGCCGCGTCGCCTGATCTCGACACTCGGTTGAGCGCTCGTGGGTCTGGGTCCTGAGTATCCTTAGCAGATAATTCATCAGTTTGTATCTTTACTGAGCGGAATGCCGGAAGAGCCCAAGTCGATGACCACCACAGCAACTGCCTGTCGAATATAGATATCCTTGGTTAGGGCGTACTTGATCGCTAGTGATCTCCGTCGGAAGACGAAAGGCTTATTAAGGTTTGGTGAGGTAGGATGCAGTTCTAGCGTTGCTCCTATTGTAGACGAAGTATCTCGCTAAGCGTTTCCTGGGTTTGTTGCCGCGTCGTTCCTGCGCCTCGGGAGCCCCGTGGGCGTTTTGTGTTGGGATGCCCGGTGCTGAAGCACCGGCGTTTGCCGCAGCTTTTTATCAAGTCGAGGCGGTGAAAAGCTGGTGATGAAGCGTCAGGAGGCGTCAGTCGTGTCCACTGGCGTATGCCTCTTTCTCCTCCCAGAGGAGAGATATTCTCCTTGTTCCTCGTTTTGGCTGCTTTTGGTCTCTTCATGGGTAATAAATCTTATCGAAGCGTTGAGTAGAGTGACTGCATACACTAATCACAAAGAATCTTCACTCTGCGGGGAGCCTGCTTATCTTTCTCGTGAGTTGTCTTTGGCCCATGGAAAAGCATACTTGGCGTACGTCGTCTGGCGGAGATGTCTGATACTAGACGCGTGCGGCATATATAGCTGCCTGAGCATCGTTTGACTTACGGGTGAGTTAGTTTGGTGCGCACCGCATAGCAGCGGCACCTGTACTACCGGCTTGTTGGATTACGCGTTTGTGTGATTCTTGTCTTCTAATCGCCAAATATGATGTATAAGAACTTTTAGTTTATTTGATAAATGTGCATAAAATGTTATACCTCATCGATTTTATCGCTTAAATATGTTGTAGGGAAGGTTCTTCTGAGAAAGGTTCTTCTAATTCCCCGCAAAAAAAGAGGGGAAAGCATTCGTTTAGAAGATATAATAAATTGAAATTTCACAATTTTAATGCTTTCTTTGAAGTATTATAAAATAAAATTAGGATCAGTAATATTGCAGAGGACATAAGAAATGTTTTTGTTTACATTTATGAGATAGGTACAGAGTCCTTCACACATATATTTTACAATGCAAAACGGAGTTTCACATGGGTTTACAATTTTCCACACAAAGCGAGGTTCAACCCAAACCTATGTGTTTAATTTTTCGGTAGAGCTCCCCCGCAGGCGGGAGGGCGAAACCCATATATCAGATTATTACAGTATATACAAACTTTAATGTCAAATTTTAATTTGTCATATCTTCTAAACGAATACTTTCCCTCACTTTTTTCTTGCGGCAAATTATTCAGAAGAATTTCCCCTACAACATATTCAAGTGGGAATAAAATCGGTGAGATATAACCTTTTATGCATATTTATGTTTATTTTTTATTAAAAAATAAATTTCGTAAAATATTTTATAGTTTTTAATAATCTTATCGTAATTCTTTTATGTAAAGAATCATGAGACAATGTACTATGAAAATAATTTAAGAAAAAGTATATACTTATTTGCAATGTATTTTTTTATAATTATTTGTATTTTTTATACTAATTGATTTGTCTCATTATTCTATATATAAAAGTATTACAGTAATTATCAAAAACTAAATATTTTACGAGACATTTTATATCAAAGTTTTTTATATCAAAATATGTTAAATTAAGATGTAAAAAGTCAAATGGGGTAACTGGCAATTTTTATTTAACGTTTAGATCAACATTTTTATTTAACGTTTAGATCAACATTAAAAGATTATTTCAAAGTCAACTTTTTTTATGGAAACCTATATTTTTTTATTACATATTCTAGATTTTTTTCAAAACACTATAATATAGTATTTTGTCATTAACTAATATATAT
>JBCEZY010000049.1:3532153-3543067 GCA_039654445.1 Cataglyphis savignyi
ATATATGAAAACCATGAGGTATAAATTAATTCAAACATTTACACTATTAAAATTATATTTTAGTTTATATTTTAGTAATCGTTTTATCACATTAAAAAAATCTCACAAAGGTAAAAAAAAGTACGCCAAGTACATAAAAAATATTTCTTATGCACAACAGAAAGTTGAAAAGATACTTATCTCTGAAAAATAACTAATAAAAAAATTTTTCTCTAAAAAATAAAAATCTAATTGAAATCAATAATTAACTGGCCAAGTATTTACAAGTAATTCAGTTTGTAAAGATTTATAAATTGAAACAGTAGATATCATAAAGTCAATTTTTATAAAAGTGTTTTAGACAGATTTTTTTCTTAAAATTAAAGCACATTTAATTTTTATTTCCGAAATAAATTCAATTTTGAATAGTTTATCACAAATTACATTACTTTAGAATTTATTAAAGGTATTATATACTATAATATCAAATCATATTGTTAATGTTAAGTGAAATTAGAATTCTTTTGATTTACAAGTATCTTCCAGGATATTTAATATAAAAGAAAATTTTTTGTAAATTCTAAGCCGGGACGGGCGTATAAAGCAAACTTACAAAGCAAAATATAAAAACTTAGCGTGTCCATCGTAAACATGGAACTAGATTTGTATTGTCTATACAATATTGCAAAGTGTCAAAAATACGTAATTTTAAAAAGCAAAACAATGTATTTTTTTAAAATACAGATCAAGGAATATAAAATAATTTTTTAAAAGCATCGATAGCGTGTTAAAGTTGAAACTTCAAGTTTTAAAATACTTTTTTAATTTTGTGTACGATGATTTTTCGTCGAGTTTCAACGATTTAAAAATAGCTCAATTTTTAGGGTATAAAAAGTGTTCTTTATTTTTTTTAATAGTATATTTTAATGTAATCTGAGCATGTCAAATTTTTATACTTTGCTTCGATGTTTTATGCGACCTAGATTTTACTCTCCCTTCCTTTCTCGCTTTCTCTTTTTCTCTCCTCCTGCTCTCTCTCTCTCTCTCTCTCTCTCTCTCTCTCTCTCTCATTTACCATATATAAAAGCGTGTACACAAAAGAATAATCAAATGTAAATAGTGTGAATGCTTCTTGATGGATGATCGCTTTGCGTGTGTGCGTGCGAGCATACGTACGTGAGTCTGAAACTTATCCGGGAAAAAAAAGTCTCACGTTTGCTATAGTTTGCTATACGAATATCATTTCTCAGGATTGACAGTACCAATCTTATTCAAACTGGTCGCAATCAAAAGCTTGCATTTACATTATATTATAAAAAAGCAGTTCGTTTTTTGATTACGGCTCTAGTTCCTGAGATATTTGAATTGAAAGTATTATAGACATAAATCTCCGGATAAACTACTTGGTAGCGCCGCGGTCCTTGTACATAGGCAAAACTCTTGACAAGCCAGACAGATATCTTTTATAATTGGCGTTTTTTTTTTTTTTTATGAACTTGGCGTCGCGATGCTACCGCGTCGCTTGATTTTATACTATTCCCCTGAAAACCATATAATTTTTGTTCAAAATGTTTTTCACTAAAATGTTTTATTTTTGAAAGAAAAGAGGTGTACTGGTGATCTAGGACACCCTATATATAAAATATATATATGGATACATATATATGTATTTATGTATGTGTATGTGTGCGTGTGTGAGTGTGTGTGTGTGTGTGTGTGTGTGCGCGTGTGTGCGCGTGTGTGCGTGTGTGTGCGCGTGTGTGCGTGTTTGTGTTCGTATGCTTGTGCGTGTGTGCGTCTGCAATTTTGTGTGTGTGTATGTGTGTGTGTGTATATATATATATATATATATTTTTTTTTTTTTTTTTCAGAATATATACTATGTAAGTATATATAATAAATGTATATAATCATTTTATTAATTAATATAATATGATTAAATTAAATATAATTAAATATTATTAAAATCTAATTAAAATATTACCTTGCCAAGTATTATTTGAGTCGATTAGAGCGACGAGACCGACAGCAGTGGCAAGACTGGCAGCCACACGATCAGCAGCAGCAGGACCGGTCTCTGCGATTGGTTATATGGCCGGCTCAATTCGACTAGTTTTTTATTCCGCCGATATTCTCCATGAGAACATAGCGAACATTCTCCAATCCACCACCTGAGGAGGCATCTGATGGGGGACTGGCAATTCCTCACGGGATTAAACAAATATATAAATTTATTTATTAAAATAAAAATAAGATTTTATACATTTTCTTATATTTATTTAAATGAAAAAACTAATCTCTAATTGTGAGTGTATGTATGTGTGATTTTTTATTTACTCGCAGATGATACATGAGTGTGGAGGGCATTAGACAGAGAAATAAAGAAGAAGATTCTATTTTTTGGTCTCCGACTGGTATTTATAATGTAAAATGTTCATATAAAAAAAATAAAAAGACAAACAAATATGTGAGTGATAGTGCGGTGGAGTTAATAGTTTATTAAAATATGGTGATAATTATTTTTTTAATTGGGATATCAGTCTTGGTAGGAAGAGGTAACTTCAAGATTCGAGAGCTCATCACAGAATTCCTGGATCGCCTTCTCAAAGTCATCTGACTCTGAGAACTAAGAAATAAGCATGGGAGAGTGAGAGGAAAAATAAGAGGGAGAAGAATAAGTTATCTGTGTGTACGCGTGTGAATTTAGTTTTGTTATAATTATTATTCTTATTTTCCAAGAAATTGCATTGGACGACTCCTCCGAGTCCTGCGATAGACTTGATACAGCATGAAAGGTTGTAAGTTATAAAGTTTTCTCGTTCTGAATTTCACTACATAACCAGTAATTATAATGTTAGTATTGGTTACGCGAAAAGAATTGATTAGAGAATTAATTATGATTTACTTTTTTCTTATTTGGCGAAATGAGTCGATGGAGATGGTTACAGATGCTGGTTCTAGTTCAATATGACGATATATTTTTAGAGAGTGTATTTTTAGAGTAGGGTTCTTTCAAAGTTATGTCGAATCAAAATGGTGTGGGAGTGGGGCCTTTCTAAGATTTGACAAATTGGATTTGTGCAGAAGATCCTCCAACTTCAACAAATTAAAAATTATGCCTTATTAGGCTGGATGTTTTTTTCTATTTTTCGTACTTTACTCGTTAATAATCGTTGATTGGTGAGTTCGATCGGTTCAAGATGTCCTTGCACGTGATCATGTTAGAAAAGATTCTATTTCTTATGATTATTTTTATTGTTATGGATGCAGCCGTATTTATTGAATATTCATTAGAAAAAATTATTACTGTTATTGGTGCAACAGTATTTGTTGAGTATTTTGTTAGAAGAACTTTATTTCTTATCGGTATCATCTTTTTTTGCTGAAAAATTTTGCTAAAGAAAATATATTTATTTTTTATCATCTCGAGGAAACCAGTCGTTTCATCATTGATCTTTCTGTATCCTTCTCACGGTTACTAATAGATATAATTACAATCTGTTTATTGAATGAATCGTTTTTATCATCAATCGATGAAGCTTGCCGCAACTTCAAAGGAATGAGTAATAGGACGTAACATAGGAAATCATCCAAATATAATATAAAGAACTTACAATTAGTGGCAATAAGAAGAACTCAATTCGAACCAGGCCGTAAATTGTGAACAAAATACTTAGATCTGTATGTGATTAAAAAAATTAAATCAAACGTATGATGTTACTAAAATAAGAGATCATAAAGGTCCATCATGTACACCTATTTAAATCGAATATTTAAAACCACATGTTAGAATTAAGTACATATTATCATAACAGTTATAACTTAATATTCTAATCTAACGTTAATAATAGATATAAGACATAGAGAATAAGTTTATATTGTAAGTTTATTTGTTTAATTTTCGAAGTTTAACTTTCAAAAATTTTTAGTTTGTATGATTTCATTGTGTAGTAATAATTAATAAATATTAATAGTAATGTACTTGTATTATATAATAGCGGATAGGTCATTCTTTGCGATCCCGATAGAGAATAGATTTAGCGACCTTGTCTACGCGAGCTTTTGATTCTTCCTCTATCACACAAAACCAGGGGAAAATCTCAATCAAATCCTAATCCTGATTTCATCCATCTCATTCATCCTCCTCACGGCAGGAAAACTGTTTTACTAAAATCCCCAACAAATGTACTGGACTAATATACAACTCCGGCACACGGAAAAAAGGGACCCTATTGTGAAACTATACAGTCTCAAGAAAATCTCAGATAAAATGACACATGGATAATGATTCGCTTGGCGATCCAATTAGCAATCGGCGTAACAGCTCCGGATGTGTGTGAAATGAACTATTGGCCATGGAGATAAAACCAGCCAGGATCTCCACGGAAAATATGCTACTAGACAAATCAGAATCAAGACCTTTATACCTTTAATGCCAAAGGTATGCACATAGAATGTGAGACTCACAAACCGACAAACTAGAAATTCTTCAGAAAACCATCGAGCACCAATGTCAATAGTAGAAATATCTTAAACAAAGTGGAGAAAATCAAGATACTTCACTACATCGAAGGGCAATCTAATCATCTGTGCTGGAAATGAGACTGAATCTTTCAATGGAGTCGCATTCATTATCAAGACCTTACTGTTGGGATATGAGACAATAAATAACAGGATCATTAGAATAAAAATAAACACGTTATCTGTAAACACAAACATGATATAGGTTTATGCCCCAACTTCTCTCCACGAAAGCAGAAATTAAAGATTTCCATGGTCGGCTATCTGACATAATAAAAAAATGCCCCAATAAAAAACTTTTATATCTGATATTTTAATGCAAAAGTGGACTCCACACCCGAAGATAATTACAAAATGTAGCAGGCAAATACGAACTTGGCGAAAGGAATAAAAAGAAGGAAAAATTAATAGAATTTTGCGCGGAAAATAATCTGTTCATTATAAACACAAAAAAACCTGTTCATTACAACCATCAATTTTCAGCACCACAAACGAAAACTATACTTACTATACACTTGGATCTCTCTAGATGGTAGAACAAGGAATCATATTGACTTCATTCTAGTCAGAAATCGATGAAAAACCATATCCAGGTATAGACTGTGGAAGTGACCACAATGCGATAGTCGCAGAGATTTGCCTAAAATTATAAAGACTCTAACATCAACACAAAAATGTTAATAGGTGGCACCTAGCAACAAACACCCAATATAAAATAGATGTAAACGAACACCTGACACAAATAATTGAAGAGGAAATAAATCAATGGGATTCAAACTATGAACAAAAATAAAAAAATACTAGTAGAAATTGCAAAAAAATACAAAGAGAAACCAAAACCAAAGAAATCATGAATAACTAAGGAAACATAGGGAATTATAAAAAAAAGAGGAGAAAGATAAAAAATGCAGGAATCATACAATAAGCGAAGATAACAAAAATGAATATAACAAATTAACCAAAGTAATACACAAGACAAAAACAAACACATTGAAGCTTTATGCATAAAGATAGAGGAGTACGCACAGCAACCAAGGGACTTTTTCCATGAGATCAAAACACTCACTAGCGATTCTTAACCACAGTGGCCACTGAAGAATGTCCTGGAAATATAAAGATAGATATATTAACAAAATGACGCAACTAATGCGAAGAACTAATGAAAGATCAACCAGGCTCAATCAAGGACTTAACAATATCATAAAGTGAAGAACTATACATACTCAGAGCAAAAGTAGAAGCTTCTTCTTCTTCTCCTTATATTAGAACAGTGTCCTAATATAAGAAGAAGAATTATCTTCCGCTATCTGGTCTCTTGGGATATTGATGTCCAGCATTCCTTCCATCTTTTTGGTGACCTTCCTGGTGGTCGCTTAGTATTTGGTTTTTCTAATTTAGCCCATTTGGCTAGCCTTTCAGGCTCCATCCGATTTACATGATTTCTCCATTCACAATGTCTTGATCTTACTCATCTTACCACATCCTACATTTTACACTCTTCCTTAATGGTTACACTTCTTATTTGATCACGTAGATTCACTGATTCCTTGTATTGTGCATAATGTTTTCATTTCATTTGATTTTAGGATTCTTTTTGTTTTTGTAGTATCTGCACATGTTTCCGCCGCATATGTAAGGTCTTACACAGGTTTTATAGAATCGAAACTTTACTTTCAGTAATCATGTACTTATTTCTCCATATAATATTTTTCAAATAACCTGATATAGTGTTTGCTTTATCCGCCTGTGTTTGGACTTCTCTAATTATGTTCCTGTCGCTTGATGCTTCTATCCCGAGATAGTTGAGCTTCATCATCCTGTTCGATGATTTCGTCGTTGATCACAAGTTTGCATCTAATTGATTCTTTTGAGATGATCATTGACCACGTCTTTTCGGTGAAGATCACCATATTAAAGCTCTGGGATGTTGTAGTGAATTTATATAAAAGTTGTTGTAAATTGTCTTCACTTTCTGCTAACAGTATGGCATCATCTGCATAGCAAAGTATTTTAATATATCTATTTCCTACTTTATCCGGCGTCCACTTTTTTTCACCTCCTCGATTATTTCATAATAATGTTAAAAAGTGTTGAACTTAAACTGTCTCCCTGTCTGATATCTGTCGCTATTGACACTGTGTCACTTAGACCGTTAAATGTTTTTATTTTGATTGTATTATTTTGATTCAGTTCTTCGATGATCTTCAGCAAGTTGTTATTGACCTTAAGAGTGTTTATTACATTGTCTAAGCGAACTCAAATGCTTGTTTGAGATCTACGGAACATACATAAGTGGTTTATCGAAATTCGATTGATTTTTCAACCAATTGCCGTAGTATAAAGATTGCATCTACTGTTGACCTACTTTGTCGAAAACCTTGTTGCTCTTCGCATATATTGATGTGATTATTAATTTTCTGTGATAAAATTTTTGTTAGCAGTTTTAACACAGAGCTCAGTAAGGTTATCCCTTTGTAGTTTGCTGGGTCTTTTTTGCATCTTTTTTTGTATATAAATATGATTACACTAATTTTCCATTCTATGTGTGTTTTTTTATGGAAAATAATTTTGTGGAATAGTTTAGTAATTTCTTGCTGAACCTCTGGACTTCCATATTTGATAAGTTCATTAGTGATGTCATCAATGCCGGATGCTTTCCTGATTTTTGCTTTAGATATCATTTGTTTTATTTCTTCTATAGTTATTTCTGGCATATTAGGTATAAAATACTTAGCATCTTCATCATTTTCCATAGTATCCGTATTTTTGTTTTCGTCGTCGTTCTTTCGTTCTAAAGTAAAACGTTATAAAAAAATTAAAAAACAACAAAGCCGGAACAGATAGAATAGTAGCAGAAATGCTAAAGGTTATAGATGAAGCAGACATCGGAATCATATACCAATTATGCAATGAGATATGGAAAACAGAGCACTGGCCTCAGGAGTAGACTGAATCAATTTATGTACCTCTCTACAAGAAAGACTTCCAAGACAAATGTGAAAAATACAAAAATACAAACCAGCACTGTTCTCCCATTCCAGCAAAATGTTCCTATAAATCCAGGAGAGATTAAAACCTTTTCTCTTATCACAGATAGCAGAAGAACAGGCAGGCTTTACTCCAGACCATGGCACTAGAGATCAATTATTAAACATATGGCAAATAATAAAATAACTTTACGAATACAATATGCCAGCATTGCTCTGTTTCTTGAATATACGAATGTCTTTGACATCGTGCGCTGGGACCATCTATGGTGCATTCTGAGAGAAGGAAGGAAAAATGGCGGTACCAGAGCATCTGATCCATCTCATCAACACATTATACAGGTCCAATCAAAGGTACATAAAAATTGAAAACTAACTATCAGGAAAATTTAAAATGAGGAACGAAGTAAAACAAGAATACATCCTGTCACTCATCTTCTTTAATATTTATGAGTGGTAAAGCCACAAGGAATTGGAAGAGAGGAGTATTAATAAGAGAAAGACTGATTTCAAACTTGAGATATGCAGATGATACCATTATAATGGCAAGCTCGCAAGAGGAAATGGAATTCCTGTGACAAATTGAAGATATCAGCACTGAATTCGGTCTCAAGCTAAACAAATCAAAATGCGCCCTGCTGATAATTGACAGAGCAAAAACCCTACTACCACTAATACTCAACGACATCATGATCAAAGATGAACTCATATATTTCAGAGCCCGAATTTGTAATAAAGGGGAGAATGAAGGGGAAATTAGACGAAGAATAGGAATAGCAAAATCAGCATTGGCAAAACTCACAAAAGTCTGGAAAGACCATACATTATATATCGGTTTAACTAGTCAGCCTTTGATATATGCAATTTTAAGATGATAATTAAAATGGCAATTTTTATAATACTACTTTTTTATAACATCATAACTTTTTATTGTAATAATTTTTTATTTTGCTTAAAAACACATACAGATAATTTTATTTGTTTTTATTATTAATTTGAAGTAAAAAAAGATTTTATTTCATAAATGCAATTGCAACTACAACTACACTTATGTATACATCGCTGCCATGTTTTTCCAAAATTTATCGAGTGGCCAAACTATCTTTAAAGATTCTATACATGCAAAGCGATTTTGTCCCTCAAGCGGCGTTCACATTGTTCATGTACGACGATATTAGCTTGAGTGTGCAGAACGCTTTAAGAAATAAGATCATATGTGGATGCATGTATATACGTAATGTTTCTATTTTATAAAAGTATAGATTGCTATCGCAATATATACATTAATAACATTATTTTTAATATATACATATATTTACATTTATTACATTATTCTCTTAATTACATTAAATTAAGAGCATTTTAATTTTTTTATTATTATAATAAGCATTTTAACTTTTCTATTATTATCATGAACATAATTAAGCTTTTGGATGATCAAACGTACTAACCTACGTTTTTTAAAACTGCCAGTAAGGATACGATAGAATTCAATGTTTATAAATATGCCGCACGAGATTAATTTTATAAATATCTTGATTCATTTAATTACAATAATGCCTCGTTTGTGTCTTATCTTATAGAATTTTTCTGAAATCTTTTTTTCTCTATTATATCTCTTTATTTAATAACAAACGTAATAATGAAACAAATATTTTATTATGCTCTTCAAATTCATTTTACTGTTCACTAAAAGATAGAAGGAAAGATTGTGAAGTTCTATTAAAAAATATAAACAAACTTAAAAATTTTTTTCTTTATTATATTTCTTTATTTAATAATGAAACGTAATAATGAAACAAGTATTTTGCTTGTCGAATTCTTCTTACTGTTCACTAAAAGATAGGCGAAAAAGATTGTGTTCTATTATAAAATATAGATAATTTTAAAAATTCGGTAAAAAAAAGCTTACAAAAAAGTCAGACTATAAAAAAAGTCAGTTCTTAGACTTTTCTAAATTAAAATTAAAAAAAAAATATTTTAATTTAATTTAATAAAAACGGAAGTAAAATTAAGATGACTAACAATGTTATCTATATATAGGTATAATGCGAATTACGGGACGAATTTCTCAAAACAATGTATATAAACTAATTATAAATATTTTAGGATAAAGTTCCAAAAAGCATAAACCTCCAATTGCGTTAAAAATTTTAATCAAAGTTAATCCTTGATTTGATTATAAAGCACCTTGAAGGCTTTGCTTTGACAAAGCCCTGTTTGCCCCCCATTCTCCCTCAAAGTTCTAAACATTTTTACTGTATATCTCCTGAAAATATTGATTTTAAAGAAAAAAGTTTCAGACAAAAAATAAAGCTCTTAAAAAATTCTACAAAAATGTTATGTAAATTTATTACATAAACCCATTATTTGGGTATTATATGATAAAATGATCATTTTTAAGCTATCATGTTTAAAACTTTTTTTTCTAAAATTAATATTTTTGGAGATATACAATAATTAAATAAAAATATTTGGAACTTTGAGAGAGAATGAAGAGCAAACGGGGCCTTGTCGACAAAAATTCTTCAAAGTCTTTTGTACTTGAGCCAAGGGCAAGCTTTGTTTAAAATTTCAGCGCAATCGGAGGTTTATGCTTTTCGAAACTAACTGTATCTTATTTTAGAGATAGGAATAAAATGCAGATTATTATTTCGCAATTGATATGAGTAAAAAAGGACGAAATATGTAATGTATTTTTAAAAATTATTATTATTCATCAATAATTCCGGTATTTTATTTGATCATGTAACTTCCATGTGGTATATTTTGAGTAATGCTAATGTTAACGATATTATATCTTTCAAGTCTTAACTCGAAAATATTTTATGTACAGAATAATGAGATGAATCAATTGATATAAAGAAAATGAGGTGATTACAATAACTACGGCCCCCTATTTTAAGGGTCGTTTCTGAAGGCATTTTTGATGAGGAATACGAAAAAAATAGTAAAAAAATTTCGAGCAATAGTTTTCGAGATATCCAATTTTAGTTTCACAGTTTTAATGAATTTTCTTTTATAAAATAAGGAAAAATAAAGTTTGTTTACGTTGTATTTGTGTAAAGCAAACGTGGAAAAAGTGTTTGTTTATATTTCCAGGGACAAAAATTCTTGGGTTTTTTCCCTTTCCACGCAAAGCAAAGTTCAACGCAAACCTGTGTGTCAAATTTTTTGGTAATGGAACCTCTCCCGTAGGGGGGTGGGGAACATATTGCCTCCACGCATATACTTTTTAATGCGAAATGAGGTTCCACATGAGTTTCACAATTTTTTACTTCATATTTATCAAAAAATTATATAAACAACACTTATGTTACGTCCGGTAGACTTCACGAGTCTTTTGTGTGTTTTTTTAACTTAAAAATTATTACGTCCGGCAGACTACATGACTTCTTTCATCGACTGTTTTCTTTCATCGAAAATT
>JBCEZY010000049.1:3548852-3566154 GCA_039654445.1 Cataglyphis savignyi
GCGTGCTTCCTGTCCATGCATGTACTTTGGTATATTTCAAACTTTAAATAATTAATTAAAAATTAATTATAAACTAATAAACAAAAATAAATGCACTACAATCATCTACAATCAATTTCACATCTATTTTTGTAATTTTATAGTACATGTCGGCTAGTTCTATGGTCTACAATTAAATAATTAATTAAAAACTAATTATGAACTAATAAACAAAAATAAAAGCACTACAATCATTTACAAACAAAATACAATTGATTTCACACATAATTATTTAGAAAAAGTGTTAGTCGTCGGCTAACATCATACGAACATGTATAATATGTATGTACGCAATAATGTCATGTGTCCAATGTGTATGTGCACAATAATGTCATGTGTACAATGTGCATGTGCACAATAATGATATGTGTACAAAAGTACGTTCGTATTTTTAATTTTTATATGTGTACAATAATGCTTGTAGGCAATCGCTCTGTAGGCAATCGGGAATGTAGGCAAACGAAGCCTCCCCATATAAAACAAAATTTTAAAAAATTCATATAATAATTAAAAATTAAAAATTTATATAAAATATTAAAAATTGTTAAATTTATTCGATAATTACAAATTAACACAAAATCAAAAAATAAAAAAAAATTTTAATTAGAAATCTTGGCTCTGCTAAACTGAACAATAGTAGCAAATTAATTCCGTTACTTCGTACATTTACATTGCAGTTATTAAAGTATAATATTTAAATTAAATTAATTATTTACAACTTTAAGATACATTGCAGTTATTAATTTTAAAACATAGCAGCGCCAAGATTTTTAACTAAAATCTTTTTTATTTTTTGATCTTGTATTAATTTGTAATTATTGCATAAATTTAACAATTTTTAATTTTTTGTATAAATTTTTAATTTTTAATTTTTATATAAATTTTTTAAATTTTGTATTACCTTTTTTATTAAATTTTTCAGAATACATATAATTATTAAAATATATATACATTTAAAAAAAATCTTACAAAGGTAAAAAAAGTACGCCAAGTATATAAAAAGTCGTAACTTGTATGTTTAAACAAAGTTTAAATATGATTTTTTACAAAAAGTAGTGAGATCAGTAGTTACCTAGCCAAGTAATTAGAAGCAATTAAGTGCTTGCGAGAATTTGTAATTTAAAATATTTTTTGTCATCAATTTTTATAAAAATATTTTAGATTTAGACAGATTCTCATCTTAAAATTAAAAGGCATTTTATTTTTATTAACAGAATGATTTCCAAAATAAAAGTTTATTTTTGAATAGTATATTACAAATTACATTGTTAATGTTAAGAGCAGTTAGAATTCTTTTAATTTGCAAAGTATACTTTATAAAATATATAATTCGAAAGAAAATTTTTCGTAAACTCTAAGTCGGGATGCGCGCATAAAACAAACTTAAAGCAAAATATAAAAACTTGGAGTGCCGGGGTCGTAAACATAAAAGATTAATTCATGTTGTACAATATTTTATATTATGTGAAAATTACTTGCAATCATTTATTGTCATTTATTATCATTAATATTTATCATTATTAATACGATTATAATTTCCTTTGATTCGTAAAATATATTTAATAAAATATATATAATTATATTAAGATTTCTTTAATTTGCAAAATATTTCTTATAAAATACATATAATTATATTAAGATTCCTTTGATTTGCAAAATATTTCTTATAAAATATATATGTATAATTATATTAGGATTCCTTTGATTTGAAAAATATATCTTATAAAATATATATAATTATATTGGTATTCCTTTGATTTTATAATAATATTGGTATTCATTTAAGTTGTAAAATATCTCTTATAAGATATATATTATCATATTAGTATTCCTTTGATTTGCAATATATTTAATAAAATATATATAATTATATTAGGACTTCTTTGATTTGCAAAATATATCTTGTAAAATATGTATAATTATATAAAAATATATGATATGATGCAAATAATTTTCATATAACACACAATGTTGTATAAACAACACAAAACTGGGTCCATATGTTTACGATCCGGACACGCCAAGTTTTTATATTTCGCTTTAAATTTGTTTTATGCGCGCACTCCGATTTAGAGTTTACAAAAAATTTTCTTTCGAATTATATATTCTATAAAGTATACTTTGTAAATTAAAAGAATTCTAATTGCTCTTAACATTAACAATGTAATTTGTGATATACTATTCAAAATTAAACTTTTATTTTGGAAATCATTCTTTTAATAAAAATAAAACGTGTTTTAATTTTAAGATGAGAATTTGTCTAAATCTAAAATATTTTTATAAAAATTGATTTTATGACAAATAATATTTCAAATTACAAATCTTCGCAAACTTAATTGATTGTAATTACTTGGCTAGTTAATAACTGATATCACTACTTTTTGTAGAAAATCATATTTAAACTTTTTGTTACATACTTTGTTACTAAGTTACGACTTTTTTATATACTTGGCATACATTTCTTATCTTTGTAAGATTTTTTAAAGGAATTTTACTACTTTTTATAATAATTATTTTTTATAAAAATTTATATTTTTTCTGCAAAACGTATGTATGCATTTTTAGCATTTCTAGACTAATTGCACTTTTGTACTTTAAAATCATTTATTAATTGTCATTCGGTGTTTTTAGCACGAACTATATTTGTGTAATGTCCATCAATTAAACTTTTGCGTTGATGAAAAATTCCACTAATAACTTTATATATATTTGCACCGATAGATATCTTTTCTGTAGGTACAGAAAGGTATAGAAAAGTACAAACTTTAACTTTCAAGTCTGTTATTTTAATAGTTTCTATATCACTAATTTTAAATAATAATACTTGCAAGATGATAATATTTTCTGTTATTATTATATCAGTTTTTTTAAATATAGAGACAGCACCACAATTAATAAATATTTTTTCAATATTTTTCTAACGTGAATAATTATTTTATGTTAATTCTTGTAAAGTATATGATTTTTTCATATTAGTTTTTCAAGTAGTTGAAGTAATAATATATAATTTATATAATTTTTTGTGCTTGTATTATTGCATATCTTACATCGTAAAGTTACATTTAATTGGTGTTCAATTAAACTCTTTATATTATCTATATTATTAATAAGATGTATGAATTCACTAACATCTTGCTGAATATTTTCAAGATATTGATGACCTGTCAATTGACGTATTGGCATTATATTAATATTTTTATCCTTTAGTACATAACAATCAATAAATTTTTTTATAATATTTGTACAAGGCAACAAATAATAGTTGCTCAAGGCCTAACAACAATTTTCTGAGCATTTAAGAATGAAATATTCATTGAAGTGAAAGATTAACATAATAAGATATATTATCGACATTTGGTAGTCCTCTTACATTCCATAAAGTATAATCATTAATATTTTTATCATCAAGTTGACATTCCAAAACATTCTTTATCTATTGCCCAAGTTGTATCACAAACTTTGCGGATACGTTGTTTCAAAATATTAATATTTAATGAGTCAAATTATGTAAATTAAAATTTAATAAATATAAAGGACTCTTAAGATAACACTATAATAGAAATCAAATACTAAAAGATAGATAAATAAAAGGCCAATTGGAACCTGGATGCGGTAATTAGTGCGTGAAGTGATATAGATATTTTTATTTTACAAAATATTTTACAAATACATTTATGTCAAACGTTTCGACCTCTTTTTTGGGTCCTCTTCAGTGAAAATTCGCGAGAATAAATTAAGCGTAATGGCAAGTTCTATACGCAGCGACGCATGTTTTCAATATAAACTAGTAACCCGGCACAACGGAATTATTATGTTATATGGCGCAATAACAAAAATTTTTTTGCGAGGATGGAAATGCATTATTGGTGCTGAGGGTAAGCGGACTTACTATGCGGAAGGGGGCACACTTACAGTAAGCATGAGGAGACGTCCGAAAGAAGCAAGTGAAGCGCAAAGGCCATGCACAAACATGAAGAGAGTCGCAACTCCATTCGAGCGCGAATCGTGTGTCTCATTTACTGCGGAATTTAATAGCGTGTGACAGAGCATTAAGGAAACCATTGTTAATTCTATTGGAATAAAGTTGAAATACGACTCACAATCAAACGTTGAGTTTGGAGAACAAGGTCAGCGATCAAAACTAATCAAACTATATTTCTTGGTCAAGTATGTAAAGGTTGAGAGACGTGCTTGACAGGACGTCACGCTGACAAATCGAAGCAAGATCGGAACAAAAACAAATAGGAAAGGGGCAAGTAGATACAAGAAAAAACAAATATTTGGAAATAAACGGTGTCAGTGATAAACAAAAAGAGATAACGAGGAAACTAAGTTAGACCAAGCATTTTTTTTTAAATAGGGAAGTAAGAGGCGTTAAGAAAACTTGTATTCTTTTGTAAATTAATACTATTTTTTGTGATTTAATATGTAACATTTCAGAAATGCATCTTTTCCTGTATGAGGATTCTTTATCTAAAATGCGGATGTCATCCCAATCAAACTCATGTCCAGAGAGCCAAGTTAGTGATAACGGAGTGGGAAGAAACAGCTCTGTTGATGTTTGAGCGATGCTCCTTAATTCGGATGCACAACTGCAACCATCTGCAACCACCATGTCCATCGTCAATAATCTCATCAACAGCAATCATGTAACTATATATTTTATTTCTCTATTGTTATAAAAATTGAAAAAATATAAAATTAAAATAATATAAAATAAAATAATAAAAAAAAATAAAATAATAATATTAAAAATAAAATAAATTATAAATAAAATAAATAAATAAAATAAATATTATAAATAAAATATAATAAAAAATAATATTAAAATAATAATAAAATAATAAAATATAATATTTTGCTTTTTTATAACACTAAGCAACTTCTTCAGTAATATTTATTTATATTTATTTTAACAATAATTTTAAATAAAAACATAATATAAATATTATTAAAAATATAAAAAGTTTAAAATATTTAAATGTTAAAAATATTTCAAGATATTTCATTTGTAAAAATGTTTTGCAAAATATCAATGTACGTGAAAGTGTGGAAGAAAGTGGATGCGCGAGTAAGCGTGCCTGTGGAAAAGGTCAGCCGCGAGGTGAGACAGATACCGGACTGATGCACTCGCGAGTATCGCAACACGAGTATCGCAACGTGATTATGCCTGCACGATGCACACCATACATTCACAAGATCACAAGAGATCACGAGCTTCACACGACTGTGATCGTAATTCGCACGCGGCGGATGAACAGCGATAAATCGTCTGTTTCGGAGTAACTCCGGTGGTCACACAACGACACTGAGATAGCGTTTTCACTCCACGAAACCGAAATTCTCTTATCGCTGGGATAACGTGCACGCGTCGATCGTTCTCAGCGGACTGCGCGGGGCCCATCAGTCGGCTCGCTTTTATTTAGTCATCGCCTTCTCGAAGAATCCAGAAGGTTTTCAAAATTTGCTTATTTCCGCCGACCGTTTTTACGTGACTTGTTTGTCACAATTTCAACTTGGATCCTTCGAGAAGGGCGACGATGTTTGTTGATGCCGCGCGTTTTCGACCGATCGAAAAAACGCCGTCTCGCACCGCGCGCGCGGCGACGACGCGGTCGCGCGGCATCTTCATGCTGAGTTCGAGATGCAATTATAATCTCGAACAATCAATAATTTATATATATAATTTATGTATATAATCATATATTTTATGTATATATTTTATTTTATATTTTATGTTTTATATCAAATTTTTTTTAATATCTAGATAAGTAAAAAATAAAAAGTGAAACATTAGAAGTGAAAAGTTGAAATTATGTGAAATAACAAAATTATGATCGATCCCCAGATCCAATTCATCCTGCCTCTTCCTCATCTGCAATGTCTAGTCCTGCAATGTCATCCGTCCTCAGAAGTCTCTAATGAATGCCTTCCTCTTTCTAAAGCCCAAAGAAAATGTAAAGCAACAATTGATGATATTTATGCAGAGGCTGTACAATCTGTGGCTACTTCATTACATCATAACGATAGCAAAAAACGACAGTTCTTCAGATCGCGTTGTCGGATTTTTAATGTTTCTGGGATCTATGCTGCGCAATTTTTAAAATGAGTAGTTGCGACTGGATGTCATAAATACATGTATACAAACATATATAAACGTTCGAACAGTGGACATGCAACAAAAAAGTATTTAATATGTGATTAACTATTTATTTTTATTTATTTATTTCTGTTATATTTATTTCTGTTTATTTATTTCTGTTTATTTATTTTTATTATATTTATTTTGTTATATTATATGCTCTAGAAATAAGTTACTAAATTAATAATAATTAATAATTATTATAATAATAATTATAAAATAATGATTATGTAAATAATAATTATGAATAAATGACCAAAAATTGAATTTTTTGAGTGTAAATCTGTTTTTAAAATAGTAATAATATAGTTTTTTAGATATATTAAACTATTGTAATATATATATTAAAATTTTTTAATAAAGTTAATGCAGTAAATTATTAATACAATTTTTATTAATTTGAATAATTTGAAAATTTTTTAATAATGTAAACAAAAGCTTAAACATTTCCTTTTGCAATTGCATCATACTGCCAGTTCACAATTTCTACAGTTTTAAAATATTCAGTAAAATTATCACGCATCATACGAGCTAAATCGATGCAACGATTTCCACACTGTTGTGAAATGCTTACAAGACCAGAGTCTAGAAAAGTTTCAGAATTTTTGTATTCAAAAGAAATATATCATTGACATTTTGATAAGAGAAAATTGTGGGGAAAAATGCATGCATATGTTATACTTTCAACTTTTTCCACTGAAAATGGTATAGGATTTAAAAGCACACGAGTATTCCAAATGCATTTTCCACTACTCTTCTTGCCCTGCTCAACCTGTAATTGAAAATTCTTTTCTCTATTGTTAATTTGCGATTTGGATAAGATTTCATTAAATTTTGTGTAAGTGAGAATGCATCATCGCCCACAATTACATAGGGCATCTTATGGAGAAACTCAGGCAGACTGTCTGGGATAGGTATATTTAGAGAATTATAAAGAATTAGAATTTAATTTTATCCCCAAAAGACTGTCTTTAAATACAGCTGAATCATGCATTCGCCCATTCCAATCAATATCCACAAAAATAAATTTATATTCAGTATCAACAAGGGCAAGAAGAATGATACTGTTATCTTCCTTATAATTACGATAAATTGATCCCTCTTTTCTTGAAGGCCGAAAGACAATGTGTTTATCATTTAAAACACCTATACAATGCGGGATCTGCCAGTTAGTTTGATATTTATCCGCTATTAATTCCCATTCTTCAGATATTGATGGAAACACCATAACTTTCTCTTCAAAAACTTTGATTGTAGCCTGCACAGTTTCGTGCACAATTTGTGAAAGTGTATTTGGAGCAATACGTATTGAATATGCAAGATCCTGAAATGTATTGCCAGTTGCTAAATAGCGAAGTATTGCACTTAATCTGTCTCTAGGCGAAATTGCTTCCCTCATTACAGTGTTTTGCTTTTGGATATGCGGAGTAATAAAAAGTAACAAATCGTTTAAAACATTTTCCTTTATTCGAATATAATTCGAAAACGATGCAGGATCTTCAAGAGTAGAAATAATAGATCGGTTTTAACGGTGATTCTCTGAGGGGGATGCGAGTCGAAGGGAACTTGTGGGCGCGGGGAGGTATGACGTCGCGCGGGCAAGGGTCGCTTATTGCAGAAGCAGACATATTTCAAAGACAAGTGCAGATGTCCGGCTGTTATATTTATTATAAACAAATAGGATCTATTACACGTGCGATATGAAGGGAATTTTTTTTTAGGAAGAGCCGAAGAGACACTTATCGTGGGACATGTTTAAACCGGTGCATATATACAAAGGTGAGCGCCGATGTCTGGCTGCTTTATAAACATTATAAACAAATAGCGTATATTGCATGTGCGGTCTGAATGTTGAGAATTTTTTTTTTTAGGAATAACCGTTTATCGGCACAGGTATAAACAAAAGACAGGAAAAGGAAAGAAGGAGGTGTAAAATAATTAATACTTTTCTAATATTAATATATTTTTTCACATGCATGCAATTATTAGCGCTATCCCTCTATAACGCATCGCCTTACGAACACCTCGCGCTATCTATCTTCCATACATTGAGAATCTCATTAGCTTTATACTTTTTCCACGTCTACGCGAACACCTCGTGCTATTCCTTGTCCACCGGTCGCGCCGCGGTTGTATATCTATCTTATATGCAAGGAAGGGAAGCAAAAAAAATAGATAAGCATTTGTAATATATAAATGTTTATTAATAAATATATGTGTATTTTTCATTTATTGCAAGCATCGTAAAATACATAATTTATAGCGCACGACTTGCATTAATAAATTAAATCACAATTTATGAGAGATTTGTTGTCAAATACATCATTTTCATGTATCGCTTTTATAGCATCACTCGCATTATGAATATTATTACACTGTAAAACTCTAACAAATTGTTTAAATTTTTCGTTCACAATATACGTATTTTCGCACAACCAATAATACATATGCTCTATACATTTTTCAAAGTCAAATAAATATATTAGAGTGGATGGATTTATATATAAAGAATTATTATACAAAGTCATTTTTATCTGAATCAGACATTTTAACAACTTTGTCAAAACTCGAATTTGCAATGGAGGTTGAGATGTCTGTAGAAACCGTTCAATGCCCGCACGTTTCTGCATCAGCGATTTCCACGTTTCAAAAGGCAATACTATTTTATTGCCACGGTTATCACCAAGAATTACACGCAAGACAAAGCCCCAATGCTTATTCCAATTTTCAAATATTTGTAAGATGTCGGAGTTAAAGGGTATCTTCTGCCAAGTATACGAACTGCGCGACAATGCTCGGATGAAACACTATAAAAAAAAAAATATTTTAATAAATTTATTTAAGAAAAATATAAAATGTTTTAAGTTAATCGAAACTTACTTGTCACATTCCTTCTTACACGGCGGAATTTTAACGTTCTCAATCGGAACATAATAATTCATATTACTTCCTTCAGTAGAATACATTTCTCTAGATTATGAGAAGTAGAGCGATTAATGCAACACTGATCGTATAAAACCGAGTATACGTGACGCTTATTTTTTAAAAGTATGATGTGATGGGGAGATTAATGCTGTGAAATTTAGGAAAAGGGAGAGACAGCCAATTGAAAACATTTTTTAGAAACAACTCGCAAGGAAAAGAGTGGGGAAAAGAAGAGATAAAACATATTAATAATGTTTATTTTTATTTTTTAAAATATCGCAATTCTTTTTGACGTTGCGACCATCAGTTAAATATTTTTAATACATTCTGTAATGCACAATTCTTAACATGTTTTCCACATCTTATAGTATTAACAACATCTAGATTATTTAAAAAATCAGTACCTTCATAATCAGCATCCAAAGTCTCGATAATCAGGTTTTCTCTCACATAATTTTCAAACAAATCCATCAACTATTCTCGTTTCTGACATCCCTTGACGTACAGCAGAGTCGGCGTCTCGTCATCCTTCTGTACCAAGCACGGTCGATGGAATCAAACGTTTAGTCATGTTGTACGGCACGTTTCCGTCTTCCCATCGTAATCCATGGTGATTCGCAATCAGCCAGGAAGCACATGATTTGTCGGATCTTGTGAAAAGATTCCATGGTATGGGGCATGTAAATATGTAATGCGCCAAAACGGTCCTCTTTCTCAGCATTGCCACCTCCTTTACGATAAATTTCATCCCGACAAAGAATCCTTGCACATCCACGAACGTTGGTACAGACATAACGTTTTTATATCTGCACGTCGAGAAGAAAATTGCGCTTGATCCTGATGCGATATAGGTTTTATATCATCTCATCCTTCACTTAGATGATTTTGCGCACCACATTGATCAACGGATTGTATTGAATCACGCGATCGTGATGAGATATTACGCAGTGGTATTCATCGGCACGTTCTCCTTACATTCAAATTCCAATCTCACATCCACGGTTACGTTCTTGACCAATTCGTTTTGTCGAAAGCAATCGATAATAACGAACGGACCGTTGCGTAGAAATTGCGTGACGGTGAGACTTGACTCAAGATACTCGTATCCGTAATAATTTTTGCAGAAACGCTGGTCATACAGAATCGATCATCTGTTTTTATCAAAATCCAAGTTCATATCGTCGTACGGATAACATTCCGAGTTCAGATAAGGTTTCACGTTGTTCAATTTGCAGTCGTCGAATCGATTCGTTTCCTCGGACATGACGTTTTTTCGGCCTGTCTGCGGAGCGAAGACAACGTATCGCGATTTCTCCAGCTGAGTCGCGGTCTTAATGGCCCATGAATGTTGTACGCTGCAATAGCAGAAACTCATGCAGATTCCACGAGCGAAAACCCTGAGATATCGTCCACTTTTCAAGGCGCACAGCATCGACAGCTTGTTGATCTCGTTCAATATAACGTCTGGCATTCATCATTGTATCTTGAATATGTTAATCACAGGCTTGAACGCCAAATTTCCAATCTAATTGTCGTTGCGCGATCGTATTAAAATCCACTCGTGACGAGCGTTAATCACAATGCGTTTGTAACATTTGCAAAATCTCAATAACATGTAGAGTGGTACGCAAACATAAAAGTATCCATTCGCATTAGTCTGCGCATCCCAGCCAGCGTTCCTCATAATCACGGTTGTATCGGATGATATCGTTACATAATTCTTAAGCGTGCTACTTATTCTCACATTTCTGTTACGATCAATCTCCACACCGTCGAGTTCGTATCGAACCTCATCGAACATGAACGCGATGCAATTATTTCCTAGAGTTACATCAGATCCTTCAACAGGTTTGTTTAGCATTAATTTTCCTTCAATGTATAGAAAACACTCATACGGCAATGTATACAGATCCTGTTGTTGTATGGGTATCACCTCCAATATTAAGGATGTCGATCATGTTTTTTCTCAGATATTTCGTACCGCGAAGCCCAAAGATTGTGAAAATTCAATGTTCGACGCGATGACCTTTTTTCTCTTTTTAGCGCAACTTAATGGTAATGATGATGATGATGATAATAATGATGATCGGGTATCATCAATCAGCACCGTAAAGATATTATCTCTCATGTTCTTAGATTTGTTCAACACGAACATCTCATGTATCGCACATTAATTTTGTCGCCTTCGTATGTGCAATCTGATGGTGATCTCTTTTCCTCGAAAATCGAGCAATCGTCCGTCTTGATCCGCGACGCGTATCATTAGATCCGTAATGCTCCGCGCAATGATCTGCGTAGGCTTTTCCGATATCTTATATCCTGGCGGCATGCTCGATGAAAATTTGAATGTGTTATATGAACGCGTTTGTCTGTATACACCCGCGGTCACGTTACTCTCTATGCGGATAATGTTTACATTGATGATATTAATCATTACGTGCGATTGATACCACTCGGCTGCAATATGCGGTTCGAGAATCCCAATAACGATCCAATGTTGTTGGGTTTGTTAAAGCTTACTCTGAAAGCCCACCTGATCTCCCTATTCATCGTATTATAATTAGCACGTAGCACTATCGGCTATTCTACAGTTTCGTCCTCGTCAACGTTAGCTCGAACGGTCTACTCTCCTGATGGGAAATCACCGCGTTTATTAACACGATTATCGGAATGAAACACGGGTCGCGAGCGTTTCCGTAAAATTTCACGTATCAAAAACTAATGTATGGCGTGTATCTCGTAAGATCCTTTGGGAATTGTTCCGTATCATTTTCATCGAAATAAAATTTATTATTCGCGGAATTCATGTTCAGCATCATATGATAAGTCTCAAAATTTGTCAGACCAAGCTCGTAGTCACCGTCGCTCAAATCTAGGCTGGATGATAGTGTGCCGCAAAGACACTACTCTTTCCAGTCAGTGAATATCATAGACATGTCGGGAAAACTGTTTAACGAATACTGAATCTTAGCGGAGCATCGTCAGACTTTAATTTCACACTGATCATCGTCGACAGTAGAAGAAACTGCAAACATAATTTTGTGCAGATAGTCTGATCGTAAATTTGAACAAGTGTGTGATTGTATTATATATCCGTTACGTTCCGCCTACAATATCGCCATCAATTTATTCGGTGATCGAAGATTGCCAAAACGGTCGAAATATATAACGCGATTCTCTCTCTTTGCATAGGCCACCCAATGAATACCTGGTTCTTTGGTATCATCCAAATTCACGATACCACTCTCGTTTTGACGTATACCACCAGTTGGTAAAGAATCACGCATAGAAAACGCCTCTAAAGAATGGTATACGCATACGTTTTGCTAGTTGTTTTAATTGTATGTTCGTTGTCTCGCCCGTAGGCGAGATTTAACATCTCTTAACATCTCTTTAACGTTCTCTAAACATCTATTTGGCGTTTTTTTTCTTCGTTACAACGCCCTGTCCACATTTGTACGGGCCGAGACACAATCCCTACCAGATACAGTCCATATTTGTACGGAGCGAGATAAAATCCTTGAGCTTCCATCGGCGTTGCAGCTCCTCCAGCTGATACCGCGCGGCTTTGCTATCGTTCACCGTTTTTGCCACGCTGGCCGCTCCACCAATCAAGGATCCGAGCGCGCCCAATATTGGTAAAATCGGCAATACACCGCCGTTTCGCTGTTGGAAGTATCCGTTTCTTCCGTCTTTTTCTTCGTCTTCGTCTTCATACCCATACCGATCTTTGTCTTAGCTTTCATCGCTGCCCAAATAGCCGTAGCTGCGGCTCTCTCACTTAGAGTCGAATCTTTCGCGACGATGCGTTTTTGCGCTCTCTCAGCGAGTATCCTGTCAGCCGCGTGTCTCTCGGTGAGATCGGTGCTCCGTTAATACGCAATGTCGTGCTCGCGGCACGCCGCGTCCAATGGATTTATACCCTGATCATCTCTCGCCAATCGTTTTCCCAAATGAGTACCCGGACCGCAAAATTGATAGCCAGGAATATGTAATTCAATAGGAAGTGCATCTATAATAGACCTCTACCTATTTTCGTTGACATTCGCTGCAATCTTTTATCAACGACGCTGGCCCGTTGATGTGCGTTCGTTGCTACGATTGATTGTAATGTTTGTAACAGTGATAATATTGTTAAATCTCCAAATCTGTTTTTATATGTTTCGGAAATATGTCCCACAGATAATGGATTTGATCGGCGCACATTAGCAGCAAAACGATTTTCGACATAAATTGTAACTGTTCGGCGCTCAAATTGCAAATATCGAAAAGTCTCGATAGCAAGATGAACATTTTCACTACTGAGCGATTCGCGGTTTCGCACACCTATAAATAGTCGTTCGATGCAACTGTCCTCTCAGTCGGCAGTGTGACAATGAAATTTGTGCGACAAACGTTGGCAATAATCAAAGTGACGAATTGTGACGACAAATTACGGTCGATGGGGAACAACGCGGAGATGCGCAAACATGATATAATGTTACCGACTACTATACGCGGTATCATTTGCGGTCCTTCGAATTGCGGTAAAACCAACGTGTTGATAAATTTGATAGAAAGTGCACACGGTGTACGTTTCGAGAACGTGTATTGAAAATCGTTTCAACAGCCAAAATATCGATATCTGGAGAATTTATTGACATTGATCGACGAAATTGGTTATTTTACATTCTCCAACAGCAGTGACGTCATTCCGCCGAATGAGGCGCGTCAAAATTCCATCTTCGTGTTCGATGACGTTGCATGCAATAAGCAAGATGCGGTGAGAGAGTACTTCTCAATGGATTGGTATTCGAGCGTCGACTGCTTTTATCTTTGTCAGACGTACGCGAAAATACCTAAACATCTGATACGCGACAATGCGAACCTGCTGATATTGTTCAAACAGAATGATACCAACCTGAAACATGTGTATAACAATCACGTGAATACCGATATGTCGTACGATAAATTTTGCGCGGAGATCAAACCGTTAATCATCCAGAAGCGTGAGAAGGATGCGACACTGAAAAAGAGAGAAAAATAATCTGACGTCTGGTCGAATCACTCAGCGACACCGCATAAATCAAAACGCTTGGACGCTCCACTGGACGAACCGCCGATAACCTTTACGCCGTCCGCAATAACGAGTATCGTACCTACGATGCCCGAATTACTTGCTCGCAAGAATGTTTTTGAAACCATCAATGATTCGCTCGTAACGTCCATTCAAAATCAATTACAAACGCCGAAAGGTCAAGAAATGTTGCGAGATCAGTTAGGTCCACTGGGTCGCGATTGTTGACAGCACAAGTATGGATTTGTAGTGATAGACAAAGACAACTCGCTCAACGATGGTCGGTATAGAAAAGGATTTAACGTGTTCGCGATATCGCAAAGTGATTAGTCGTTACCGATACATCATCGTGGTGAAACGTAGAAAATTGATACTCTACCAACATGGCTGGCAGCGAGAGTATTCTTGAGCGCAAAAAAATTACGAGGAAAATTGTGAAAAAGAGCGAATCGATTCGCAAACATCGCGCTTTGAAGACCGTTAAAATCGAGGAGGATATCGTATTAGACAGACACTTCAGACCTGTCATCGGACCGCTACAAAAGATTGTCAACAACTCTAGTTCGTGGTAAAGAACGAGCCGGGAAGTAACATCGATGCGGAGATCGAACCGTTAATCATCCAGAAGCGTGAGAAGGATGCGACACTGAAAAAGAGAGAAAAATAATCTGACGTCTGGTCGAATCACAGCGACACCGCATAAATCAAAACGCTTGGACGCTCCACTGGACGAATCGCCGATAACCTTTACATCGTCCGCAATAACGAGTATCGTACCTACGATGCCCGAATTACTTGCTCGCAAGGATGTTTTTGAAACCATCAATGATTCGCTCGTAACGTCCGTTCAAAATCAATTACAAACGCCGAAAGGTCAAGAAATGTTGCGAGATCAGTTAGGTCCACTGGGCCAAAAGTACATCTGGCCTGTCCTGAGCGGTGATCAAAATAGCAGTATAAACAACGTGTTTGGTGTTTATCTCGGTCAGGATGGAATGATGTTCGGTAATAAATGTTTTGACGTGGACAACATAATTATCGTCGGCGTATGATACGCCGGCACACCTGGTCTTTACGAGTTGAAAATCCCTGATAACGTCATCTATACAGATGATGATAAGCAAACGTACAAGAGCATGCTGTTGACACGAGCGCGCATAAAGGCAATCACGATGCGCACGGTCGAATACGGGGCAACAGAGGATACAAATACAAAAAAATAATCGCACCGTTGATGTCGATCAAACCAAAAAAGAAAAAATTTGGAAAAGGAGTATTCATGCCTCGCGCAATGTCGCTAACCGACAAAAAGATTGATTACGTGCATTGAGATGGTCTCAATGAATTGATGGATCGTCTACGATTGCTCGACGATCGCGCCAAGCAGGTCACAATGGTCACGACAATGAAATCTTGTCGATCATCGAGGAACTTCACGAAGTTGGCATTATTATAAATTAAACGGTGCCTCGAAAAAACTAATCAATCGATTGGCGCCACTCGCATCGATGATGCATATCAACAAATTTGGATTATTCGAACGGCAAAATAATACAAGTGATCATAGATTGGTGAAAAGTTATGTGCGCGAAAACGCTCTATGTCGCTTTGGACTATGACGCGAGATCGCGCAAGATTCGCCGTGTAGCGCAACCTGAAGCCGATAACGATGCTGTCAACAAACTATATGGATCAATGTGTTAAAACGTTGAAGAATCAACAAAAAGAGTCAGACGAGAAGCTTGCTGCGTACGAGAAAGACGTGCGAGTGTTACAAATTGTGCTAAACGAGCTTCGGCGTGCGAATATCGCTAGATTAAAAACGAGTAGCAAACGATAACAAAACGTCAACGATTAACAATGGACAGCAACAATCGGTCCAAGATCGGCTACGAACAGTTAGCTACGACGGACGGCAACGAACGGTTCAGGAACGGCTGTCAGATCGTTGTCGAACAGCTCAGGAATGACTCAGATATCAAACTGCTCAAGAACGGCTCATAAACGGCTACGAACGGCTAACAGACCGCTATCGGCATACGGAGGATAAAGAACCGCTATTGAAACAGAAATAAACAGCTATTGAATGGTTAAAAAAAATGTCAGATATAAATGATAATGTAATTTCTTCACATATATTATTACGCACTAAGAAATCAGTCGCATCGCTAAAAAAAACATGACATCGTTAAAATCCGATAAAAATCCGATAAAAATATTGAGAAGCTACGACTCGTCGAGGAACTGCATGCTCCAGCAAGAAGAAATTTTCCCCGAAGACGTGTCATAGTGCGAGGTTACGATGACCTGTGGCAAGCTGACATCGTCGAGATGCGTCCGTACTCGCGTTTCAACAAAGGCCACCACTACATACTTACAGTCGATGTGCCGAGCAAGTACGCGTGGACCGTACGCTCAAGAGTAAAGGCGGAAGCGAGATGGCTGATGCTACAGCTAAAATAATTCGAGATAGCAAGAAGTGCCCTAGAAACATGCAAATCGATATGGGAAAGGAATTTTACAACACCTCATGAGAAAACATGACATCAATCATTATTCAACGTATTCGGTATTGAAGGCTTCAGTCGTCGAACGATTCAATCGCACCTTAAAGAACAACATGTAGAAAATGTTTGCGCTGGAACTTACAAATGGGTGGATGAGTTGCCGCGACTCGTGTCGGATTATAACGCGCGCAAGCATCGAACGATCGGTATGCGACCGGTCAACGTTACCCCCGTGATCGCCGAAAGACTCTTGGCTACGGTATACAGCGCGATAAAGATAGCTGGTCCAAAGTTCAAAGTAGGTGACTCGGTACGCGTTAGCAAATACAAGACGATTTTCGAGAAAGGTTATACACCGAATTGGACCGAAACGTTTAAGATCGTAAAAATGTAGCGTACTAATCCTGTAACCTATCTACTCGAGGTTTATCGCGGAAAATTCATCGCTGGAGCGTTCTACGAGTACGAATTGCGTCGCGAATTATCCGGATGTGTACCTCGTGGAGAAAGGACTGCGCAGAAAGGGTGACGAGATTTACATGAAATGCTTGGATTCGATGGATCGCACAATTCTTGGATACACAAGGACAATGTCGTTTAATTAATACAAACTGTATTTATTTTTACATATGC
>JBCEZY010000049.1:3595951-3606812 GCA_039654445.1 Cataglyphis savignyi
ATTATATTTCAAAGAAATATATGTGCAGATATAAAAATAATTCAATTTCTACCAGTACAAGAAATGATAACAGGTAATGATAGACTATTATAAATCTAAAAAATAAAAAAAATGTTTATCCTTCCTATTAGAAGTAGCATATAATAATTTTTTAATAGTCTTTCATTACCTTGTAACGGACGAGCGGTTTTGCGTGCGCGGACAGCGCAATCGGGATTAGGATTCGTGAAGGGTTGAAACACAATTACGAGACATTAGGTAAAAGATACGTCGTTTTATTTGCCTCTCGATGGTAATGGTCAGTTGTTACAGTATTGTATATTAACAATAATCGAAGTGTTGTGACGCCGGTCTAGGTTTTTGTGCATCTCGTTAAAGAGCGCGACTCGTGACGCGGAGCATGTGTGGTAAGACGGGCGTGTTTGCCGGCGCGTACTTATGGACAGAAGGTGCGCGCGATAAGGCGGGCGCGTGTTGTTAGCACGTGTTGTCGCGAGTGATTTAGGCGGGATTTGGTTCGATATCTTGGGGCGCGATAGATTTACAAACAGGCGCGAAGACACGTAAAATAACTGACCGTGTGATCGGCGCGGACTGCAGGACAGCGATCTGTAGTTGGTATAAGCGTCGGTATCAGTGACGCGGCGCGTGTTCCCAGAGCAAGGTTCGTGAGAGGCGTTGTTGCGCCGAGTTCGGATGGTCAGGTGTGAGGTTAGATTAAGTTAGGTATCGTAATGCTCGAGAATCCTCGAGGAGAATGGCGAACTCGTCCACTCTCGGTCTCTACGGAAGTGTTAGGACGGGAATCGTCTCTGGAGCAGATAGTCGAGAATACTCGACGGAGGCTGCGAACATGTCAATCTCCGGTTCCCTGTCTTTCGACGATTTCGGAGCGGTTTCTGGGATTGTCTCGTGCGTACTGCTCAAGCGGAGTCAGGCACCGATCTGCAATCTGTTGGACTTTTTATACTCATCGGTTACGGCACCCGCGTCATTTAACGTTCCCCTCGGGATGGGGGAAACGGCGCAGGGTTTTTCGCTTGGAGCATTTGGCGCTTTTCGGGAGTGCTCAGCGCTGCTCGGCAGTCGGTTGTTTATTTAGCCGGTGTTCGGTATTATTAAAAATAGAGCGCTAAGCGCCTCTGCCTTTGTCCGGCTGGTGTTCGCCGGGTGTCAGACTTCCGACAGGCGACATGTCGGAAACGATGGAGTGATGCATCCATGTCGCCCGTTACAATCTGCTCACATTTATTTCTTGCATTGATAAAGATTAAATTATCTTTATATCTGTACATATATTTGTCTGTAAAAAATATATAATATCATAATTAATATGAAAAAATTAAAAGATTTTATAAAAATATATAAAGCTTACCCATTTCATTTCTCTTGTTGAGTGTTTAATTCAATTTTCTGTTTTTCATTTTCATTCTGTTGTGCATGTTCATTTTCTTGTTGCTCCAACTTATTTTTTGATTCAATATGTTTTTGTTCTTCTACAGCATTTTCATCTATAGTTGCATTTCTGATGAAGAAACTTGTGTTTTATTTCTGTTGTGTTTTATCTTAAAAAAAGATTTTAATTATTTTTCATTATTCTCTTTATTATTTTATATTTATAATTTTTATATTAATAATTTATATTATTAATAATTTTATATTTTTATTAATATTAAATACAATTACTTACGCATTATCATTTTCAATATTTAAAACAACTGCATTCCTGCAAAAAATTATTCTATTTTTTACAAATTAAATATTGCATTCCTATTATGAAAAATGCAGACTACTCAACAAACACAAAGTAACAATAATATAACATCAATATTTTAATTTCCCATGTGTTCGAGATTATTATTTGCGACCGAGCAAAAAGGCCCGATACAAAATAAACATCGCTGCCCTTCGCGAAGGATCCAGAGATAAAATCGTAATAAACAAGTCGCACAAAAATGATCGGCGGAAATGAGCGAATTTCGAGAGCCTTCTGGATCCTTCGAGAAGGAGGCGACTTTATAAAAGCGAACCGACGGCCAAACTCGGGGCATTCCGCTAAGAACAATCGACGCGTGTACGCATTCTAATGATTATAGAAATTCGGTTTCGTGGAGAAATATTCATATATTTCAGTGCCGTTGTGTGACTACCGGAGTTATTCCGAGACAGATGATTTATCGCGGTTCATCCGCCGCATGCGAATAACGATTACAGTCGTGTGACATGCTGTTGACAATCTGTTTTGTGACAAATGTACATATTATAATCGTTCTAGAATTAATGGCATTTCGATACTCGCGAGTGTCGTCCGCTGAATTTTCCGCGGCACGCTCGCTCGCGCGTCCACATCACATTCGCGTACATCATGTTTTTATTTTCTACAATATATAACTGTTACAAGGTATGTTATGTTACAGTTATAGTATCGAGTGGGAAATTAAAACATTGATATTTATTATTTATACTTTATATTTGTTGGATAAGTAATATGATTTTTAGAAATAAATAAACTCATCTTTTATCAAAAGTTGGCTTAGAAAATCTTATAGGTGTAACATCTGGATGAAGACTAGCTCTGATTTTATTGACATTTTACCACTTCTTTTCAAAATGCAAGATGCACAAACGACAATTCTGGCTAGAATATTCTAGGCCTTTTGATTCTAAATCCAGTCTTCCACATGTTTTCATCTAACTATCTGTATATATTATAGCGTTATCAATATAAAAAAATAAAATACATATATTATAAAAGATAATAATTAAAATAATCAAAGTTGTAAAGATCAAAGATAAAGATCAAAGTTATAAAGATTCACCTTTCCCGTACGCCATGGATCAGGCTCGCCGGTTTCCAGGAAAGAGAAGGGGGAAACTCAAATTCACTCTCCCGATGTTTTCAACAAAAACAGGTTATTTAAGTCTAATAAAGGAATTAATATAATTAAAGCAAGGCAAGCAATAAGCGTATAGCATGTGTGTATCGAGACAGAGATTAACTCATTCAAGCTCGCTCGATCATGCAGCGTGTCAAGGCTTATCAGGCGAAAATGTTATGTAACAGAAACTAAAACTAACGCGGTATGTACAAGATCGGTGTAAGCAGTATGTACAAGATCGGTGTATACGAAAACGGAACCCTGTATACAAGCGAGAAGAATCGAGCTCAGACATGATGTGCTATCGTTCCGACGATTTACACTGCTCGGCAATATATCCTGAAAAGGACTAACAAGGTCGATGCTTGGCGACTTATAGTTAGAAGGACTAAACGCCGTTTCAGCTATCATGGACGAGCATGACTTTATTACTGGAGTAAATTTACAAGCTAGATAAGAACAATCAAAACCGCGTGTGTACATGCGGTCGGTGAAATCGGTCGGTTAGTGTAATATGATCAAACAATATATATAGTCGGTCGATATTAATAACTCGTTATATTAGTCGATCGGTCGATTTAAGAAGATAACCTGGTATAACAAGTCAATCTGATATGATATTAGACAGATATAATCACTCAGTATAATCGGTCAGTCAATTTAATTGAATAACCCGGTATGACAAATCGGTCTGGTGGGATATAATCACCCGGTACAATCGGCTGGTCCGTATCGCGGTGTTCTTAATCTAACGCCATCTCAGCAATCGGGAAACCCGGCCTAACCACGAGTAGCCCGTTGCCAGATTTTTGCGGAGTTTCGGATCTTGATTTGATTAGGATTCAGGATCAGGAACTGGTCCCGAGACATTCGTCGGACCGCCTTACATACCTGGCTCTAACACTCACGCAATTCGGCGCGTGGTAGAGCGGTCCCCCCGATGGGGTTCACGTCATAGGTGCAAGCGTTTAGAGATGCCATAAGCGCCGTACCTCAATGTGAGGTTAGTAACAATATCGTTACAAAGTGTTTTTCCTACAAGAGAATTGAAAATCTGTATAATATTTATACTCTACAATATTAATACAGAACAACTATCCTTCTTTAAGATATATCACTTTGACAACTTTACACAATTTTTCACTGTCACTACTAACACTGTCACTGTTACTTCGCTTATCATTATTTCCGTTAAGTTAATTTCCGGATTTTTCGTTTTTATGAAATTAAATTAACAATATAAAAATAATTTTTGTTTGACCATAGAATATTAATTTATACAGATAAATATTTATAAAGATGTGGGGTTGGAGGGGAAAATAGAAAGGTTATAAAATCGTGATATCAGGAAGGGTGAAGGAAGTGGGGCGGTTAGTAGGAGAGTAAATAAATGGATAGGGAATAAGATAAAAGAGTTGGAAAATAGAATGGAAAAAAGAGAAAAAGAGGAAAGAAGAAGAAACATACTGATCAAAGGATGTAAAAGAAGGAAGGAGAAGGGTGGCGGTAGAGGAATTATTCGATAGCATTGGAGTCAAGGCGGAGATCGAAGAAGTGAGAAAGATAGGTGGAGGTGTAGAAGGAGGAAGGGAAATGGTTGCAGTAAGGTTGAAAAATTAGGATCAAAGAAGAGAGGTTTGGAATAGGAAGAAACTTTTGAAAGTTAGGAAGGAAAGAATTTTGGATTGAAAGTGGGAGGAAAGGAGAATGAGATGGAGATTCGAAGAGATAACAAGGGAGAAGGAGAAGAAGGGAAAGAAAGTTTGGATAGGGTATGGAAAAAGAAGAATAGACGAGAAATGGTGGAGGTAGGATGAGGAGGAAGAAGTGTTGAAGGATGGGAATGGAAACTTAAAAAAGGGGAAAGAGGTAAGGGAGAAAGAAAAGGATGGAGTGTAGTTTTTTTGGAACGTGACGGTGATAAGAAATAAGGGAAGAGATTTTTGGAGAGAAGTGAAGGAGTGGAATGTGGTGGTAATGAGTGAAACTTGGTTGGACAGAAAAGGATGGGATGGATCGAGGGGATACTTACCGAAAGGATTTAGATGGGAAGTGCAATTAGCGGAGAAGAAGAATAAGAAAGGGAGCAATGGAAGGGATGCTATTAGGAATAAGAAAGGAATTGAAGGTAAAAGAAGTGAAGACAAAAAAGACGGAGGGTTTAATGAAAGTAGCGTTAAAAGTTTAGGACAGAAAATGTTGTGTGATAGGGGTATATGTTAGAGGGGATATGGAGAGGAAGCTGGAAGAGTTGAATGAGTGGGAACGGAGAGAAAAGAAGAAAACAATAGAATATTGATTGGGGAGGGGAATTTAACGAGAAAACAAGTGAGGAGGGAGGAGTAATAAGAAAAGGGAATGAAGAAGAGGTGGGACTGGGAAGAAGGTCGAAGGATAAAAGAATTAACAAGGAAGGAAAGGAGTTGCTGAGATGAATAGAAAAAGCGAGGTGGACAATATTTAATGGATGCACGAAGGGAAATGTAGAGGGGGAATGAACATATACGGAGGGAAGTGGTAATTCAGTAATAGATTATGTGTTGGGAATGAGTACGAAGATGTAAGGATACAGGTAAACAAGGTGGAGGTGAGAGATAATATAGACTCTGATCATCATCCAATCGTAGTTTGGATAAAAGGGGAGGGGGAGGGAAAAGATTAGAAAGGAAGGAGAGGACAAGTAAAAAATGGGTGTGGACGCAAGAGGGTAAAAAAAGTTTAGGAAGGCGCTAAAAGATGTAGAGGAAGTGGTGGGGGAGATAGATGAGGTGTGGGAAAATATGAGAGATAAGATAAAGGAAGTGATGACAAGTGGGTGCGCATCAAAGGGGGTAAAAAAGAAGAGAGGTTGATGGGATAAGTGGCGAGTGTAAAGCGAGTGTAAGGAGGAAAAGAATATAGTAAGAAGAGAGTTGATGAGGTGGAGAGAGAAGGGAGGGGATGGGAATCTTTATAGCGAATCGCGAAGTGAAAGAGAAATATAAAAAGCTGATAGAGGGGAAAAAGAAGAAAGAGAGGGAAAGATGGGAGAGGGAATTGAGGGAAATTGTAACAGAAGGGTTAGACAGGTTTGGGAGAATAGGATAGCAAGAGGTGAAAGATGAACAAAGATATGCGCACACAATGGAGGAGTGGGATAGGTATTTTAGAAATCTATTTGGGGGAATGGCAGAATAGTGATAGGTCAGAGAGTAGGAATTAATATGGATGAGGAGGAGAGCATAAGCAGGAATGAGATAAGGTCAGTGATTGGAAGATAGAAGGATAATATAGCGATAGGGGTGGATGGACTTCCGGCGGAGGTGTGGAAGTACGGAGGAGAGAACTTGAAGGTATAGGTGTGGAAAATATGTAATAGAGTTTGGAAGGGAGAGGGATGGATAGATGAGTAGAATGAGGGGGTGATTGTGCCGATATTAAAGAAGGGGGAAGGGAAGAGAGTAGAAGAGGAATGTCGCTGATACCGACCCTTTATAAAGTGTACGCTTCGATGTTGGCAAGTAGATTGAGCGGTGAGGTGGAGAAAAAGAGATTGATGCCGCAGAATCAGATGGGATTCAGGAAGAGGTTAGAGACAATGGATAACATATTTGTACTGAATTATTTAGTGAATAGAGAGTTGGGTAAAAAGAAAGGAAAATTAGTGGCATTTTTTATAGATATTAAAGCAGCGCTTGATTCGGTAGATAGGAGGAAAATGGTGGAAGCGATGAGAGAGAGAGAGGGAAGGGCTGGTTAGGAGTGAGGATATTTTGAAGATGACTTAAAACAGGGTGAGGAGGGGGGAGGATTTGGGAGCAGGGTTATGGTCAGGAAGGGGAGTAAGGCAGGGGTATCCATTGAGCCCTCACTTATTTAATTTGGTGACGGCGGATATGGAGGAGGTAATGAGTAGAGGAGGATGAGGAAGAGTTAAATTAAGGGGGGTGAAAATTTACAACTTGGGATACGCGGATGATGTGGTTTTGATTGCAGAGTAGGAGGATGGAATGAGGAGAATGATTAAAAGATTAGAGGGCTATCTGGAAAAGAAGGGGTTGGAGTTAAATGTGGGAAAGTCGAAAATCTTAAGATTCAGAAAAGGAGGAGGAAGAGAAAGGAATGTAAGTTGGAGATGGAAAGGGAAGATGATAGAAGAGATAAAAGAATTTACGTATTTGGGATATATAATGCAGAAGAATGAAGCTTAGGAAGAGATAGGAAGCATAAATAAGAGATAGATAATGAAGGGTGCTGTAGTGGGTCAGGTTTGGGGAATTGGAAAAAGGAAATTTAAGAACGATTGGAGAAGAAGATTATGGCTCTTCGACAAACTGGTGTGGACGGTGGTGGGATATGGAGTGGAAATTTGGGACTGGAGAGAGAGGAAGGAGTTGGAGAAGCTGCAGGAAAGATATCTAAGATGGATGTTAGGAATGGAATTGAGAACGCGGGGCTATATGATAAGGAAGGAATTACAGAGGGAGAAATAAGAGGTAGGGCCGTGAGAAGGGCGTGGCGGTTTGAGAAAAGGTTGGAGGAAGGTAGGGAAAGTAGTTTTGCGAGAAGATGTTGGGAGGAGTTGAGGAAAAGGTGTAAGAAAAAGAAGTAATAATCGAAGTGGAAAAAAGGAAGGTGTAGGTTCTTTGAAGACAGAGGTATGAGCATGGTGGAGTTAAAAGCGAAAAGATCGAAAAAAGTGCTAGACTTCGGCTATTTTTTGAAAAATTACATAGAGATATGGATAAAAAGGAATGCTGAGAAAGGATAGAAGGGTCAAGATACAACAGATGTTACGGAAAAATCAAGGGGAAGTGAGATATCAGAGTACCTGAAGAGTGACTGAGGGGAAAGTAGATGGGGGAAAGATATAGGTTGTGAAACGGAATGACGGGGAACTGATACTGGAAGGATGAATAGAATAAAAGCTGTAATTATGTGGAAGGAAGGAGAAAACATGGGAGCATGTTTGGGAAAGATGTGTGAACTGAGGGGTGGAGAAGGCCTGGTAAGAGATTTTGGGAAAGGTGTTGGGGGAAAAAGGTTGAGGGAGAGGGGTAGTTGAAGGAATTAGAGAGATTAAAACGTGGGGGAGAAAATGATGAAGGAAAAAATTATTGGATTGAGAATTAGATAGAGGACAAGATTCAAGAGGAGGAGAGATAGAGAGGAGAAGACAGAGAGAGAGAGAGAGAGAGAAAGAAAGCTTTATTTATAAAGCGCTCTGGGACAAAATACCCTCAAGCGCCATAAATACTAATACATAAGAAAGTAAAAATACATTTAAAGTAACGATGTGTGCACAATGTTCTTAAACATGTAAAGAAAGAACTTATGTGTAAATGTGGTTTATGATCTACAATCTTAAGGCCAGAGAGAGATGCAATAGTATACTAAGCATTCAAGAAACATCCCTATTTATATCCGAATCATGAAGAGGCACAGATGAGCAATTGCAAATATAACTTTTGTTTAAAATCCGCCAGTGTCGTCGCACTCCGAATAGACTGAGAGAGACCATTCCAAAACCTAGCCGATGTGTCTAAAAGACCGTTTATATAATTCAATTCTACATTTTGGCAGAAATAGCATATCCTTCGGAGCCCTAGTGGCATAGTCCGATGTTGCGATCTTACAGTTGAAATTGGAGTGTAGAAGACTTGTTTAGTTTCTAATATCTTATACAATAGGCCGTAGCCTTACATAATAAGGTGTAATGTGCTCATCAGTCCTTACGTTACAGATAAATCTGACGCAAGCATTCACTGCTTTATGAAGTCTCAGATTTTGTTCGGTTATCATGTCCATATAAGCTGCACAGCAATAATCAACATGTGGATAAATCAGTAAAATGACGAGCTTAGATTTGAGAGTTTCCGGCAATAGGTGCCTGCAAAGTTTTAATTGATATAGAGCGGAATGTATTCTGTTTGTCATATTAGTAAACTGCTTCTCCCAAGATAAAGTATTCATGATCGTGACACCAAGATATTTAACAGATGTAGAATATTGAATCATGGACCCATCCACTCTTATCTCAGGAAGTGTACTCAAACCAATGACTTTGACAAATCTCGATGTTCCCATAATTATAGCCTGAGTCTTATCTGAGTTTAAGATAAGTCTGTTAGTACTAGACCAGCCAAGAATAGCATCAATATCCTCGTTGACCTTCCGGATGGTGTCAGATAAATCTCTTGATTCACAATGGATGTAGGCTTGAAGATCGTCAACATAAAAATTGTACTTGCAGTGCTTGACCACATGACTAAAATCAGCTAAATATAGAGTGAAAAGCAAGGGTCCCAACACAGAGCCTTGCGGCACCTCGATCCTGACGGGAGATGGAGATGAGATTGTACCCTCTATGCAATCTTTAACCGCCTGAGTCCGCTCAATCAAGTAAGAGTGTATCCAACGCAAGACATTCTCAGAAAAGTTCAAGTTCTTCAATTTCTCGAGCAAAAAATGATCCACTCTATCAAAAGCCTTCGAAAAGTCGAAGAAAACAGACACAGTGACCATCCTTCGGTCAGCCGCACATCTCACCTCGTCCAGCATCCTAATCAGACAAGTTTGCGTAGAGTGGTTGTTCCGATAAGCAGATTGACGTGGATCGTATAAGCCAGTGTCCTCAAGATAAACACGAATCTGCGCGCATACCAATCGCTCCAACGCCTTCGACAAAGTAGGAAGTATAAATATTGGTTAATGTCGCACCAATGTAGAATTCCTGACTTTAGGTATCGGACAGATAAGAGCCGATTTTCACTTCACAGGGAACACACCATTTATCAAGGAGAAATTGAATGGATCTTCTAAAATAGGTAGTGGATTTTCAGTTTCAACAATCTAAGGTAATGCCATCCTCACCCACCGCATTTGATTTGGCCCTAGAAATCATTCTCACGATATCCCGCGGCACTATATAATTCCAGTGGAAGCTTCTGTCATCAAAATTCCACTCAAGAAATAATATCCCTCAGAAAGCCTCCATATAATCAGCATGTTCATTATGTCTAAAGAATGCATTAAGCTGTTCAACAGAGTGTGAAAGACGCTCTCCGATATCCCTGGCCTTAATAAGACCTAGATGTCTTAAGACTTGCCTGCCCCAGACCTCAGATGCCTTGCCTTCCCGATTGAAGATGTTGACATAATACTCGCGCTTTGCAGAACGCACAAGATTTTGCGTCCTGTTGCGCAACATTTTGTATCGATCATAATATACGTCATTTTTATGCCTGCATCACGTTCTTCTTGCCAAATCTCTGTCGCGCATCACCATATGGATCCCATCAGTCAACCATAGGGCAGGCAAATTCTTGAAGTATCGTCGTTTCAAAGGCACATGCGCATTAAATATGTTGAGTAATTTAGTGCAAAAAATATCAATCTTCTCATCCATATTATCCGAGACCGTCAGTCTAGTCAATGTTACCAACATCAGACTGGAAGGATGCTGCGTCAAAGCCACTCCAATCCCTGCAAATTATAAGCTTCCCATGACGACGCAGAAGTTTGATCCCGTACCTTATAAAAATAAGATCATGTGCTGATGGAAATGCTACTCCACGCTGACTACGTATGTCTATTTACTGTACCCCTGAGTGCGTTTACTCTCGAAGAAGACAAGAATACACGTACACATGTCAACTAATCCGAAGAGAGAGAGAGAGAGAGAGAGAGAGAGAGAGAAAGAGAGAGAGAGAGAGAAAGAGAGAGAGAGCACGCGGATATGAAAAGGAAAGGAGGCGCAGAAATAATTGACATTTTTTTATATATAATAATAAATATATTTATTGCAAAAATTGTGTATATAATTTAAATGTTTTTTATATAAAAATAATAATAATAATAATTATTATTATTATAATAGTTAACAATAATAATAATAATAATAATAGTAAAAATAGTAATAGTAATAATAGTAATAGTAATAATAGTAATAGTAATAATAGTAATAGTAATAATAGTAATAGTAATAATAGTAATAGTAATAA